>JABUQX010053271.1:0-12500 GCA_015478945.1 Trachelipus rathkii
AATGAATCAGATCATGTCAACTGTACTATTCATTTATTCTTTCATTTACACCTTTTTCACACCACCCAACTCACTAATATGTTCATTTTTCATTTTATCAATTCTTCTCACACCTAATTCGCCCCTAAGGTTGTCTATCTGAACACATTGTCCTTTAGATATATATACCTCTTATTCCAGACCAAAGTTTCACTACTATACATAATAACACAGTAAAAATACCCTCATGCTTAATAACCTAGCCACTCAAGACTTAGTCCCTTTTACATCCACCAACGATTTAATTGCTCCAGCCAATTCCTACAATTCACAACTTTTCCTACTACACTCTACATACCGTTCCCTTTTCATCCAACATCTATCCTACAATATTTAACTCGGAACTTGTAACCAGTTGCTACCATTCCAACATAACTTCACTCGAGGACTGTCCTTCCAATTTGCAACCATAACCTTACTCTTATCTACGTTTACTTTCAAACCCCTCCTCTCAAACTCTCTTCAGATTCGCCACACATAACCAAATTATCAGCATATAATAGGTAGGCACCTTCCACTCCTCTCCATTCTCATCATTCTAACACGATCTCCTGCACCCCAAACCTCTAATATCTTTCTAACCCCGATCCCAATCAAATTGATAACAAAAGAGACATAACACATCCTTGCCTCACTCCGCTATTAATATGAAACATCACTTTCAACTCCATTTATTTCTTTTACACAAGCTTCATCATATCGTCATACAACTTTTTTGATATCCATTCAGAGCCCTTACACCACACTACTTTTATCAATAACACTGCCTGTAAGCTCCTATTAATCCTATCATACGCTAGTTGCAAATCCACAAACCTAAATACAATTAATATTTCTTTCATCATTTCTTTCGATGTAAAGATTTGATCCACACATCGTCTCCCACTTCTAAACGCCACCTTGTTCTTCCGCCAATCAGTCCTCAGTCACTCGACGAACTCTTTTCAACCAAAATTACCAGCATATATCTCCCTCACAACATTCTATAAATTAACCTATAATTTCCTACAGTTTACCTTATATAAGGGTACTATATATCGTTTTCTCTCAATCTCGGAATATCCCTCCATAAAGCTTTGTGTACACAACTTCCAATCCACTCAATCACCATCTTGCCTCCGTTCTTTATCATTTCAACAGTATTTCATTATACCTGCGAGATTTATCATTCTTCAATTTATCATACTCTCTTAAACAATGACCTTCATTGCCCCAAATAACTATTTCTTCTATGCACCATCAAACCCACAAACAAATCTATCACTTCTCATACCTCCAATGTATGAGATTTTCAAGTGTTTTCTTCCACACACTCCTCAAAATCATTTATCAGATTTGAAGGCACATCCTGATTCATTATCTAAGCAGATTCCCCCTTATTCGCAGCCTTCTTAACCTTTCGCGCTTCGCTTCCAGAAGAGTTCATATTCCCTTAGTAAGTCCATTCATCCTTCCTTCCAAAAACTGTTCATTTACTCTTCTTTTCTCATACGTAAGCACACCTTTTAGTATTTTTTTTCCTCCTTATTATAATTTCCAAACACTTTTTTGAAACTTCACATTTGCTTTTAGTACATATCACCACGTTTTATTAACTTTTTTAACGCTTGCTCCTCTTTCATTTCAAACCCATATTAATGTTACCTACTCCTACTTTAAGCAAATCCACATCATTCTTTTGCAATACTAACAACCGCTTGTTTCATTTGCTTTGATTTGTTCAGTTTCAACTGTTCACATTCAACTGATTTATTTGCGAGGGCTCTTAAATACTTATCCTTATAACTTGTTCACTTAACTTTTCTCACTCTTATTTCTACCACTTCCTTTCTTTTCACCTCTCCATCCAAGCCCCCATAACTTAATTTTACATAAACAATGATCTGATTATCCCATCCTAACCCCCTTCACTGATTTAACATCCGAAACATACTTCACACATCTTTCACCAGACAAAATCAATATATTTTCTCCTCGGATTACATCTCTACCAACATATTCAAACTCTATTATACTTATGAATACTTTTGGGCTCAAAGGATGTATTACTTACACAAACTATCTCTTTCCCACCAGAAAACATCTTCCTTACCATTCTCATTTTCTCCTGACACCCCAAACCTCCACCTGTTTATACCATCCCTTTTTTGATCGCCTAATCCAACCATTTAGTCGCCACAATCATCTGAAGTCCTATTTGGCCATTTCGAAACATCATTTCAGATTATCAGAAAGCGGCATTCTCTTCACATACCCTCGATGGACCATATGTCACAACCCCACATATTTTAACCTTTTTCAACTTAAATTTAACACCATTAGAATTCTAGTACTACACAAACAAAATCTACCATAGCTCTGTGCCACAGGTCACTCATCAGCATTGCAACTCCTCCTCACCCCCTCTTATATCTTTCTGTACTAGCACATACACATTTCACACCACAACACTCATTTTCACTGTTTCCTTTCATATTTGCTTTAGTCACAGCGAGCTTATCAAATTTCCTTTCTAAATACATCCATGACCTCTCCCTTTCTCCTCAACATTATATTCCTCTGTACATTCCATGTACCCATAGATTCATACATTTTCGCGAAAGATAGAAGGTCGCTTACGGCAATCACGACCTTCTCCGAGGCATGCATTAGCATTCTAGGCAAAAGATAAGTAGTAGTGGGCAGCTAACCCAACTACCACCGTCCCTTTAGTCGCCTTCTACGACGCGCAGAACATACACTGTGGGCAATCTAGAGATATAAGGGGATAGATGTCTGTAAGATCTTGCTTGTAGAGAAAGGGGTGTGAATAAGATATGTTGTATATTATGTGATAAAAAGTGGTGCTGTAAGATGATGTCTGGAGATGAGTGTTGGGATATGAATGAGTGGCATTATGAATGACCATGAATATGAGTGTGGCATATATATCTATATATATATATTATATAGTATATATATATATATTATTTATATATATATATTATATATTTTAATATATATATATATATATATTATATTTATAATATATACGGATAATATATATATATAGTTATATATGGAAGAACTTAGCTGGGGGGTCTAAGCCATCCAACGAAAAGTATATATTTTCTTTCACTTAAGCTTTATTTTTATATTCTGATTTTCTTCTCATGATAAGACGGAGGTGGAACAACAGCAAGAACTGGGTATTGATCTTCGTACTGACGTGGATTCTGATTTACAAAGTTTATAAGAGAGAGACAAATCTTCATTGCGCAAACTTGTCATTTGTTTAATATCTCTACTTACAGTTCCCGCGTCAGAAAACAATTAACAGAATAAATGTGACATGGGTAATTGCATTTGCAACATATAAATGTCCACAGCTCTTGAAATATGTCATAAAAAAGTGGTTTTATATTTTTAAAATACTTTTTGTGTATGGAATACTAGGATGTCTTTGGATTTTTAATAGCTTTTATACTTTTGGAGTAACAGGCTTACATTTTGAATAATGTAAATTTTTGGATTTTTGTGGTTTAAACATATAATGTGTTTTTTCCTTAGAGAAATGTCCTACCTTGCAAAATGAATATACCTACGTTACCGTGTGGTTTAAATTTGAAATAAAATAGCTTATATGATTATCCGTTTTATTCAATATAAATAAATGGTACATAAAGGTCATAGTAAAAATATCACAAACAATTATATATTAAACAATTAATCATAATGGCCTTTACATTTATCGATTTTTGACTTTTTGATACTTGATCAATCCTTTTTGGTGCCTTCTTTATTTTCAGAACTTTTTTTACGTATGGAGATTAGGGCATGATATATGGTTCTAGTTGTTTCTGCCATTACTGCTGTTTTTTTAATAAATTACAATTTTGCATCTGCAGACTATTTGGCACATATATTTTGGGGTTCTTTGGCAGTAAATTCTGGAGACAGAGGGAATCCTAAGATAATTTTAGTTTATTCAGACGTAAGTTTCATGGACATGGGGAAGGAGGACTCCAGCTGGTCTATTAATGCTCCGGGAGAGTGGATTTTGGCCATCATTAAGAGCAGGGGTGATTCCTTCCTGAATTCAAGGGGGCAAGGTACGCATGTAACACAATAGGCACAATGGGGAGAAGATCTAGCCAAAAATACTTCACATCTTCCACTCATCCGACAGCATGGCTCGCAAAGATCTCAACAATGTTATATGGTGAGTTTTCGATAGGCATTTGGCTTTGTTGGGGTATTAGGCGGAGGTAAATTTTATGCCGGGATCCTAACTCCTCTCCTCACACTCTTGAATAAGTCCGACGTAAACTGCTTTCCTCTATCAGAAACGTAAGTTCCTACCACTCCAGATGGGTAGAAATTCTCTAGTAACTACCTCCACTATGGTAGAGGTTTCCTATGTTTTTCAAAGGGAAAGCAAAGAGATAACGGGAGACCTGTCAATCAATGTTAAAAGGTACTTAATTAGCTTTTTGCATTGAGGCATTGTAAAGAATTGTCAATATGGAACTACTTGAAATTTGGCGTACTGGCCATATAAATTCATATTTGGACGGGCTTATTTTGCGAAAAGATTTAGATCTCTGACATGCATCACAACTTTTTACAAATTGCTTTACATAATTTGGCATATTTTTCCATACAAAGCGCTTTCTAAGGGATATGCCAGAGTTTTCTTAACACCAAATGCCCTAAAGGAGTGAGAATAAGAAATGACAGGAAGAATTAAAGGATCATGGAACAAAGACACGTCGGTCGAAAGTGGAAAATAGATTCATCAAATGACTAGTGAGACCAGTCATTCGATATAATTAGGTCTTTTTTGTAAGCTTAAGACCGTTATTTTGAGTTATTTAAATTATTTTGAAGTTCGTACATCAGTTTCTTGATGCTTGCTTGCAAGTTCTTTGTGTCCAATCTTACACTGAAAGCTTAAATACATCATTGCGGGAAATATTGAAGAATTGATGCAAGAGGATAACTGAATCATCCTCGTTGAAGAATTCTGCTGGGCGTTAGAAATCTGTGTGACACCAAGACTTCATCACACGTATTACTTCTGGAATGACGGTTCTGCTTCAGGACTCTGATCTCCAATTTGAGAGAAGGCTTGCTTGCTGAATCTATTTCTTACTTGTGGTTCCGCAGAAGCTAGAGGAGTGGGCAATTTGATGGCCATTCAGGTGGTTCTCTTTGAGCTTGATTTACTCAAGAAATTCTGCAAGAATTATTTTCTTCAGCATTTAATATGATGTTACAGTCAAAATCATACTCTGACAAGAAGTTAAGGTATCGCTGGCCCCCTTGCTAGAAGTGATCTAGATCAGTCTACTTTTTTAGTGACTGAGTGACTGAAAAGATTTCACAAACACATACTACCTTTCTTGCTTTCTACTAATGGAAATTTCTTAATTGTTTTGTTCGATGGCGCTTGTGCCAACAAATGAACCATTTTGCAAGTGCCTCCTTGACACCTGGTAGCCATTTCCGGGGAATGTGAAATGGAGGTAGCAAAGGGGTCCATCTTTTCTAATCTGAAGGTTTTGATCGGACGCACGGTTGAGAACGACTCTGTCCAGCCAGCGAGAGCGACCTTGTCTAGAGTAAGTGAATAAAAAACGACCGGTTTTCTTATTAAAAAACGTGTTTTTTTATTAAAAAAAACATGATTGAATAAAACAATTTTGATTTTCCTGTTTTTTTTGTTTTTTTTTTAATAATATATTTTTTACTTAATGTTTATTTTCTTTATTTCATTAAATTTATTACTAATCAAAGATATATAAACAGTTTTTACCCTATATATTTTCTGTAAAAATAAGAGATTAGAAATAAACATTAGTAAAAAAAAAATATATAGCTATGCAAATTTTATTCAACATTTACACTTTAGCGCTTGAAGCGTAAAAATGAGAATGTACTTTGAAATGAATATGATAATGAGAAATGAGTCAGTATGACTATAATGTATATTTACTTACACAATAAAGAATATTAATATTAATACCATAAGTTAGTTACTAGTATGATAAGGCCTAACTAAATTACTAAATTCTAAGAACCATCAAGGGGCTCATTAAATTCTGTTCTACTTTGCAATCTGAATTCTGACTGTTTCCAATTTATGGCCTCTACTGATAAATCTGATTCCTCATCCTCATATGCTATATTTTTGGAAGAGAAGGAGGAGTCAGACTGACTCAAAGCTATGGACAGAGGTGTCTTTAGATTTGGTTTTATCAGACTTCAATGTCCTTACAGAGAAACCTGAGCTATATGACTGAGAACTCTGGCTGATAGTGTATGTGGTTTCAGGTTGATGAATTTGATGACGTTTAACTACTACCAACTTTTACATTAATTTGAAAAAAGTACCGGAAGGCTTTGGCTGCTCCTCTCTGTCAATTTCAAGTTATGACATGAATAATAGTTTTTCTGCATGTTCATTTGTGAGCCTGTTTCTTTTTTTTAAGGGATATTTAGCATGTGCTTGAGAACTTCTCTCACAGCGCTGACAGTGGCAGCGAAGGTCTAGAATTCGCGGGAGCTATTATGATATTTGCAATGCGTTACATAAACTATCCACCATTGCTGAACAAAACATTGTTGGGAAAGTGAAGCCCAGAAATATTCCATACTGAAGAACGATAAAATGAAAAATTCATTCAATTCTTCCCATTCACTTTCTTATTCTCACATCTATCATTTCCTTGCTCAGATTGTAGACCTTCTGAGAAGCTTGAACCTGAAGAAAATTATGAAAGATCTGTTTCAATTTGCTTGCTATATTATATTTGTATTGAATTTGTAAGATTGTTTTTATAAAAGTAAAAAGTATATTATGTATTGTAATTTGTATGCAATTTGATTATCTAAAAAGTAAAAAGATATATATATATATTATATATATATTATATATTATTATATATATTATATATATATATATAATATTATAATATATATATATATTATATATATATATATATATATATATATATATATATATATATATATATATATATACGTGATTATATATAATAATATATATATAATATACTAATAATATAATATATATATATATATATATTTATATATTAATATATGATATATATATGATATTATATATATATATATATATACAGTGATATATATATATGTAATATATATATAGTATATAATATATATATATATATATATATATACTATAATTAGTATATTATATATATATATAATAATAATATATATATATGGTTTTATAGTATACGGTATATATATATATACGTAAATGGTAATTTGAAAACATGTGGGGCAAATTGGGAACATGTTGGGCAATGGGGAACATGGGCTAAAACTCATTAAAAACGTATATTTAGTAAAATACAAACATTAATATGTATGTAAAATGTCTAAGAGAATTAAGTTTTTTATAACTTTGGTTATTTTTGTTATTTGATTTTTTTTTTTTTTTAAGAAATATATTTTTGCAATTAAATGTTAAAATGCTAAGAGTTGGTTAGATAAATCGATAATACGCTAAGATAAAATAAGTAATAAAGTAAAGGAACCCTTTGGAGCATTGAGATACCTGAACCTGGTTAGGTAAAATCTTGTTGTGTTTTATTTTAAAAATAGTAAAGTGGGGCAATTGAAAACAGGGAAGTGCGTATTTTGTGGGGCAAATGGGAACGAGATAAAAATGTTTGTGTGGCAAACAAAACCATGTTCCACTAATACTATAATATTTTAATTTATAGCATATTAACATGTATTGCAAACTATTCTTTTTCTCCCTATTTTAACAATTAATTTAGCATAAAACTTAACAATTAATTAAACTTTTTAACAATTAATACTATAGGCATGTAAAGAGTTCACAGAAAGTTGTTGCAAACTCTGTCTCATTTAGGTTACCTGACATACCTGATATAAGCATTACAAATGAAAAATCCTTTGTTACAAAAATGATACTTTATTGAACATAGAAAAAAAATAAATTAATGTTATTAAAAATATATTTGAGTGTAAAGTTGTCAGATAGTTTAGCTAAGGGTTGTTTAATTGAATAAATTAATTACATATATTATTATTACTCTATATATTACAGTGCTATAGTTTACTTTACATTAAATACTTTTTTATTATACTAGAAACTACAGTTTTATTTCAACAAAAAGTTACTTTTAATTTAGTAGGTATTTTCAAAATCAATATATTCTTAAAAGAAAACCCATTTTATAAGAAATAAAAAGGTGGCAAATGCATTTCTTTTTAATTAACTGGTGTTTAAAATAATAAATTGCGTATAATAATTATATTAAAATTATAAAATATTATTGTTAATAAAAGCCTTCAAAAAAAGTTGTTCCCAATTGCCCCACCATCAAAAATCGTGGGGCAATTGAAAACGACTGATTTCAAAAGCTATAAAATTAACCATATAATATATAAACCTACATAACCATAGTATTTGTATGCCCAAATGATGAAGTTTTCTCATGGTAAAAACCAAATTTCAAAAAAGTAAAGTAATATAGGAACTACAACCTTAGCACTTTTGAAACATTGTGGACCGAATTGCCCCACTTTAAGGTATATATAATATATATATATAATTATAATATATATTATATATATATATATATATATATATATATATTATATATTATACTTATTATAGTATATATTATATTATATACGGTATATATATGACCTTTATTGTCTTTACATTGAGCAATTTGAACATAATCAGATTTATCAGTGATAGGAACAGTGTCAACTGAAGGCTTATTTATTTTTGCTCTTTTTCTGCTTTGTCAGCATTTAAATTTTGTCAAGAGTAAGAGTAATTAATTAGTGTTTGTTTTGACTGATAACTATTTTTCCATTTATGTATCCATCATTTATAAGGCGTTATTTTTTGAATAGTGTTTTTCTATTCCATTTCATATAGGTTGTTGGAAGGCGTGCTCTTTTACCTTTGTATGTATGATTTTCCTTAACAGTAAATAGAGAATGGACAGTTTTCTTCCAGCCATTGTCAAAAGTTTTATGAGATATTAATCAACTTGAACCATTTAATGTATATAACTTTAAATATATAATTAATATTAATATATGTAACACCTGTTTCCTATAATAAATAAGGTAAATGATAAATATTTAGTAGAATGGGTATTTAGATAAAATTTAAGAAAATTTAAAAAAAACAAAAAAACAAAAAACGAATAAAAAACAATAAAAAACAAAAAAAAACAAAAAAAACGATTAAAAAAACAAAATTAAAAAAAACACGTTTTTTAACAACTCTACCTTCTGTCCAACATTATCATACGCAAGACATCTGTAGATCTAATTGATTTACTTGATATGTGAGGCCTCCAACTCTGGAACATCTCACTTAGTCGATTGTTTATTTGGGCCAAATCATTGTGTGATGTGGTCTTCTTTCCTAGGTTGGGGATCACTTGCCCTTGTAGGGATGATGGAAGTCACAGCATGACGAATATCTGGATGGATTTTGATTTATGACGTAGGATTCAATGAACAGTCAGTGCTTCGGCCAATTTATGAATATCCGACATCACTTTCAAAAAACGTTAATAACGCGTAACCAGATCCTCAGCGTTAGAACACGAAGAAAGAAACATCTGTTTATAGGTCTTTCATTTTGATTGTAAAAAGCCATTGTAATCACTGCGGATTCTAATGATGCTTTTAATTCGTTAAAGATATGCTGTGGGCTTTCTTACCAGGTTTAAGACTCCTGCGAAATAAATTTTCTTCGCTTCTTTTCTTTATCCGAGGAGCATTAGTTTCAGTTACAAGAGCGCAACCAATTTCATATGTTTGTCGTTGATTAGGATAGCTTATTCTTTTGAATTTTAGCGAAGGTAGATGAGAGACGAGAAGTTGAACTTTTTCAATTTACTCAGTAACAAAATATAGGTAATTAGGAATTCCACTCTATTACCACTTTCCCAAATCCCCTTGTTTCAACGAGGAAATATCCTGCACAGAGAAAGTACTTCATAGTTCTTCGATGTGGTTCGGTGTGATGGGGTTTGAGAACGTCACTCTCAAACCGATGAAGTTATTTTAGAGGTGGTTGTGACAGTCGTTCCATTTAGATTTTCATTTGTCATCATTATCATTTATTTCATTCTACATGATGTATAGAAAATTCCAGACTGTAGATTATTTAAATTTTGAGCACCAGACCTGCTCTAGTCGAAGTCATCGTTGTAATTCACAAATTTTTTTTTTTTTTTTTTTTTTTTTTTTTTTTTTTTTATTTTTTTTTTTTTTTTTTTTTACAGTTTAATTGTATATTCACTTAAAATTTTTATTTCACTGTTTTATTAGTTATTTTTAAGTAAAGCACTTGACTCACTTTAACTACACAATTACCCAAGTAGGCCTAATTTTGTAAAATTGTCAAAGATATAAATAAATTTTTTTTTTTTTTTTTTATAAACCATTTTTTTTTTAAAAAAAAGGCTGTTCCCTTTAAAATATTTTAGCTTTCTTATATAGCCTTAGCAGAGACAGATAGTCATAGGGCTAGCTCTTAAACTAGTTACTAGGCTAGTTTTAACTTTAAAAATTCTTTTTCTTTATTTTTATGTTTTTTATATCATAGTTCTAGAATGTTTTTTGCTCGCTTATTTTTCTCAATTCTTTAAAACCTATAGTCTTTTTATTGATTAATTGATTAACGCAATTATGTGCGTGCGTAGCTTAATTAGGGACTCGGCGTAGCCTATACTGGCTTATTTTTCCAGTTATTAATTTCACTAATTTGTCACTTTTTTTTCTTTATTATTAATTCGTAAGTCACTCTGGGCTAATCACCAACGTGGAAGAACTTAGTCTGGGGTCTAAGCCATCAACGAAAGTATATATTTTCTTTCATTTAAGCTTTATTTTTTATATTAATTTTCTTCTTATTTTAGTCAAAGTTGCATTTAATGAAAGATATATTCGTATCAGCTTTTATTATTGCTAAAAATTATTTACAAAAGTTTATACATGTATATATAAAATCTACAGTGCGAAAACGTTTAAATAAAGAAATTTACTACATTTCCCGCGTCAGAAAACAAGTAACAGAAATAAAATGTTGACATGGGTAATTTGCAACTTTGCCAACCGTTAACAAACTTTACAATTATGGCAATTCGCGCCATTTATTCGTAATTATTATGAAGTATTCACATCAATTATACAAAATTATTTTATAGACAAATTATTAATGAATCCAATTTGTTGCATTATATATATATATATATATACTATATATATATATATATAATATTATATTATATATTATATATATATATATATAATTATATATATTATATAATATATATATATAATATAATATATTATATATACTATATATTAAATATATATATATATTATATATTATTATATATATATATATATTATATATATATATATATATATAATATATATATATATATATATATATATAGTTAGTGCTGGATCGAATAACCGCAAATGAGAAGCAACTGCACATATTTTGGTCACTGATCAACACAACCGCGGTTGTAACTGGTCTTCACAACCGCAACTGCGGTGGTCAGGAAGTTATCTTTTTAAAAATATTCCCTTATGCCTTAGACTTAGATCTAGTACGCAATATAATATTTCATTTTTTTTTTTTTTCAGAAAATTAGAATTATCTAATTATAGAAAAATATTTCACGAAATAAATAGGAGCTTTGCATTTCTTAACTTTTCGCACAAAAAAATGAGTGTTAAGGATAGAGAAAAGAGCGTGGTGGTGGGGAGTTTTTACGAAGGGATCAAAGAATTTCTTAAATTGCAATTGTGTAAAAACTGCTCTCGCAAGGGATGAAGCACTACTAATTTAAAAAATCACCTACGATCGTTGCATGGAAAAGAATATAGAAAACTTTGTGATAAAGAAAAGGTATTATCTGAGCAGGGAGAAAGAGAAAAATAAGAAAAAGAGAAACCTCTTCAAAAAAATTAAAATCGAGGGAAAACGTAAATCCTCAAATTGCAGAGAATGCTATCAAAAATTAACTTGGACAATGATTAATTCCAAGATCAAATTAAATTCGATTATCGAGGCAGCAGAGTGATTATCTATGGCAGGATTTCCTTTATATCTGTGTTTGAAGCCAAAGGCTTTATCAAATTGTAATACACCCAACCACAATATAAAATTAAGCAGCGCCATTATATTAATAGGATCTTATATATATATAACAAAATTTCAACTCTCAGTCACGAAGAAGGAAAAGATCCCGTACGAAACTGTAAGGAAATAAATTAATATATTTATACCGATAACTGGTCCGATACATCATTCGGGTTGTGTTTCTTATCTCTCAACTTGCAATGGTTATTAACGATAAATTTGAAAAATAAACATTAGTACTATGCTGAGAACCTTTGGCATGAGAAGACAC
>JABUQX010053271.1:15000-49750 GCA_015478945.1 Trachelipus rathkii
CTCAAAAATGTGTCAGATTTATTAGTCTAGGTCGATTGCTACTCATTTCAATCATAAACATCAAGGACAAAATTGATTTTTAAAAAAAAATTAAATCAGATTAAATACCTCAATTTTCTGTTGTGCAAGATATTCAAAACACGATGGAAACAGTACCTCACCATATTGAAAGATTGAGATGAAATTATGAACTATTCTGTCTCTTATGTTTCAAACAACCAAGTGAACCATCACGTTTGAATAATGTATTGCTCGACTTAGCTCTTATGAAAATAACTAAGGATTATTAGCTCTGGAAGGATCTTGTTATCCAAACGTCATGATACCTCTGGTCTGCAGCGCTGAAATCTGTACTAAACTATTTGATACTACGCTCAGGAAGTTTTCAAAAATGACAAACCCAAAATGGACTGAGTCAGCAACAAACTTCAAACCTTCAAGTACAGTGATGTTTACGTTATGGCAACTTTTCTAGATCTGAAGTACAAAAACAAGTTTCTCGAACACCACTTTTGTACGCGAGTTTAGGATCAATTTAGGGATGACTCTTGTGAATACTGATGCAGCGATGAGTAAAAACTTTCTTTTCGAACAAAAAAGTAAATGAACTTTCAGAAACAGAGTACTGTTTAGCAACAGTCTTACATCCTGGTGCAGAAGAATTGCTGAATCTATGACCTTTCTTTTTCAGCTTCTAGCAGTGAGAAAAGGTCAAATACAGAAGATGTCAAAGGAGCTTTATTAAGATTTGAAGTGTATTCAAAAAAACGGAAACGTTTGGAGCAGTGAAGATCCGCTAGCTTTGGTGGCGTGACAACAGTCAAGCCTATTCCTACCTGGGCTGAACTTACTTAGAAACTTAATTAGCATGCTTTCAACAGTTGTAGCTAACGAGCGTCTTTCAGTGGAAGCAGGTCTAAATATGATACCCAGAACAAACAACTAAAACTAGCTCCTGAAAGATCAGAGATTTTGCTTTTAAAACAAAACTTACCAGTTACAATATTTAATGTTTAATTAAAGATAAAATTGAAAAAGGGAGATTTAAATTAATAGCTTATAGAAAACACAAAAGTAACAAATAAAAATTTAAAACTTATTCAAATAGAATTAAAATATAAATTAACACACTTAAAAATTTAGTTCTAAACTACAAATAGATAGAGTTATAAAATTGCAAAAATACGATTATAATTATTAATTAATAGCCTTTTCTATATGGGTGGTGTGGTGGATAAGAATTGGATCTGGACAACAGACACTGGAAATTAATTAATAGTAATTTACATAAATTCTTTGTTCCTCTATTTCTTAATGAATTTATATATTTTTGCTGAAAGATAGAAGGTTGCTCTTCCAATTATATGAGGTTAAAGATCTTAATACTTAAAATATCTGCTATCCATATCTGCGGATACTGAAAATAAATATCAGCATCTGTAGAATAATTAAAAATTTATGATATTAACCACCTCTGGCTATAACCACACATACCTTAATAATAATAATAATAATTAATATATAATAATAATAATAATAATAATATAATAATAAATAATAATTATAATAATAATAATATACATAATAATAATTTAATAAATAATAATAATAATAAACAATCTAAATAATTTTATTTTTAAGAAGTATTGATATTAGACTAAATTTACCTCTATTTCCTCATCACTCAATTTATTGAGAAGCAGTGAAGGGAACTTCGACATGACAAGTTGTGAGAAGAATTTCTCTTCATCCGATGCAAAATTGACCTCTGAACCCTTTTCATTTATTTTCTCTAACAATGAAGAGACATTTCTCAGTTCACCAATTTCTGTGTAAGAGATATAATAATAATAATAATAATAATAATAATAATAATAATAATAATAATAATAATAATAATAATAATAATAATAATAATAATAATAATAATAATAATAATAATAATGGAAAGGAAATTGCTGTTTACAACGATTCTAGACATTTGTTGAGTTTTCTTTGTTTGCACCGTTTGAAATCTTTCTGTGAATACTGTTTATATGGTGTGGACTTCAAAGTGTTGCAGAAAGGATGCTTTTAGCAAGTGTGTCTGAATTTGGATAGAAAAGACAATTGGTAAGACATTTGGATTGAGATGAAAATAGCCAAGGTGTGCAAATGTTGTTATAAGTGAATAACAGTAGATTTTAAATTTTAATACATATTTTGATAAGTATGGCAACACTTATTTATAGTTAGAAATTTGCGGAAGAGGTGTTAGCATAACTATGTAAAAAAAATTTAAAAAAGTTTAATTTGGAGTTAGAGAGTTAGAATTAAAATTTCTCTTCATTAGAGACTTTAAAATTATATCGAAAAAGGTTGCAAAATTGGAAATATTTAAAAAAAAAAAAAAAAAAAAAAAGTTAATTCTCATGAATTTGTTACTACTCTTAATGGCTGATATCCACTCTCTTTGTCTTATCTTTTATTAAAAGGTATTAGGTGGTCAATAACAAAAAGGTACATTTCACCTTCCAAGAGAGAGGGGAAGTAAAAAAGTAAAATTCAATAATTTTTCAAAGAAAAGTCAAACTAATTTAAATATCATTGCACCAGTTTCTTTTCTGCTATCAATGATACTATTTATGATGAGGTTATTTGTGAATAGAAGTGAGTTTTGGAGTTTCAAGCAAAATGTCAAAAGAGATTTAAACCAGGAAAATATACATGAACGCTTCCAAATAGAACACACAACGTACAAATCATTTAGAAAATGTCAACTTGCTTCAAAAGTAGTTACTTTGGGACACAAGAAAGCCTTATACCGGTACATCAATTTTATTACCCATCTTGGATTAGAGTAAAAAATAATAAATTGTATTTATTTGTAATGCAAAGACTGCAAAATGAAAATTGAAAAAAAAAATAAATAAAAAAAATTTAAATTATGCCAACTCTGGTAAAAAGTAATGAGAAATGAATTAACATACCTTTATGTCTTGAGCAGTTGACTTGTTCCCAATTCAACATTGATTCTCTCTCTCTCTCACCTGACCTGCTTGTCTCTGCAGAACCAAATCTAAAGTCCCTCGCGCACAAAAAGATTTTTAAACCTATACATCCATTACCACCTAGGGACATACTATACCTAGGATGTGGGTTGCAGATCTGATTTCATGTAAACTCTCTATTTGCGAGTCATTAGCTCCGCAGAGAAAGAGCTGTCTGAATATAATAAAGAAACTTAGAAACTTCCCAAAGTGGGCGTGTCCAAAATGTGGTTTTCTGGCGGTTTAGCGACCTCACGTCAGAAAGTATTGCAATACAAAAGTTTCCCTCGAACATACCTGCCTCTCCTTCGAAACTAAGATAAAAATGGCAGACCCAAGAGTCATTTTAATCCGACTCTTCCTCTATCATTAATTTACCTGACCCACCCCATACAACAACGAACACAAAAATAGAGATCCATATATCACGCACAGATAGGACATGCCAATGTATATAAAGTTAAATCAAACTCACCCACTCCACATAAACCACACTAGACCTTCGCGACTACCGCAAAAGAAATTCCACGTAAACTGGGCATCAAAAACCGTTGACTGGCTACAAATAAATTACAGAAACAGCTCCCTCTCACCTCACAGAGCGCTTTTCTCGTGGCGTGTTTGCACTTCTCCCGTACCGCCTGTTATACAAAGCAACAAAGTGGTTGATACCCTGAAATTTCCAATATCAGCCCACTCCACCCCCAGATTATGTAGGAATAAATGCCACAGACTACTCCATGAATCAAGGTGCTGGATTCTCCAGAGCTCTTAAGAAGTGTATGCGTGCGCCCTGTAAAAAGAAAATGAGGGAAAGAGTAGTGTAAAAGACATTATTATATCTTAACTCACCGCCTCTCTTTGCTCTTGGATGGTCGTAAACAGAATCTTAAACCTCCAATTGATATGATTATTAAGTGACTCCTGTCCTGAGACCTTATGCTCTCACTTATCGTATAAGTGATTGATAGAGCGTGTAAATTTACCGTAAAAAATAGTAGAGTTAATTTTCTAGTCCTCATGTAATAAAGCGCCAATGATGTTTATATTGGTCATATTACACGTGTGTGTAAGTACGGTGCTGGAGTAGAACTGTCCGAAATGATGTTAATAGAGAAAGGTAAAATAGATGGTCCTTTTTTTAAGAGAGAGATTTATTAAAACTAACTATTCACATAAGGCTAAAATTAAAAAGTAAAATACATTACGGACCCACGAGACATCTCGGTGACAATTTCAGTATCACGCCCAGTACCCTTTAATCATAGCGCTCCGTATAATAGATAGAAATCGAAAGATATTATATCACCGAAGGATTGTGGCCTATTCTCACGAAAGTGAGTACATAAAGATTCCCCGGGATGTGAAGACATGATATAGTGTTATTTTATTTTAAATATGAAAGTGTTTGACTTTATCCTCGCTTACAAAGAAAGGTTCTGATAAAGTTAAGTTCGGCGCACTTATGCACCATGTGCAAATATGAGCTTAGATGTGCCTCATTCAGCCGAAGAGAAAGGAATCATTTAAATATATTGGTAAATTATAATAAATTAATTTTTGGTAAGAATAAATAATACCCGCAGATGAAATATTAGACGAACCAATGTGGATAAACGGTTAAATTGGTGCGACCACTAGTTAAGTAGACTAGTGCACCCCTTCCAAATTATATTAGAAGAAAGAGAATAGTGCAGACACCCTTTCACCCATCACAAACCACAAGCTCAGTCGATTATTACTTAACGGTGATCTCTTTCCAAGAAGAATAGCCGGAACGATGTATAGTGAAGCAAAAGATAGTAAAAGGACAAAATTGTCTCTAATATAATCCAAGAGCTTGAAGGGTGAAACTATCCAGTGTTTGAGTCAGCTCTAAGTGGAACGTGCGATCCGCTCTTATGAATCAGTGCCGTCTGAAAATGCGTTACTTCGCCAGAATTCTGATGAATCATAGAAAGCGGCGCACCAGCGCAAGTCTCCCCATAGTTCCTAAGGGCGGAAAACCATAAATCGGATTAACCAGGTGTGCACAAATCAAACTAGTGGTACTATAGACATCGTCAAAGGTATAGATCTCTCGAACGCTCTCGCACATAGAGCTACGGTGGTACTACCCAAAAAACTAAACTAAAATGGCTCGAAAGTATCTGACAGATAGAGTACCTGAAGATTCCAGTAATAGGATCCTGAAATAAGTATATTTCCAGTTAAGAGTTTCACAGAGAGGAGAATGTCTCAAAAGAATCTTAAGGGAAAATTATAATAATACAGGTGGAAGTAGACGAGATAAATGAAAAGCAACCATATTAGCGCCCCTATCCCAGATACCATTAGAAGGATCTAGTAGCCGGGCTTCTTTATATGGTCGAAGCCTAAAATAGGTAATAGGGACTAAATATTTGATAAACCACGTGCATGTCGACCCTATCAACACTGAGCAGAGAACACGCTAAAAGTTTAGTATACAATTTTAAAATAAGTAGTAATTATATGAATTGCTAACGTACCCTATAGCGAAGAAAGGGACAGATCGGGAATCTATACACTTCTCTAGTTGGAAATGAAGGTATGTCTATAATCCCCGGGTCCCCCCGCCTTCCCTAACGTTCATAGATCTCAGCGAGCCCATGCACCTCTCTCCGTATCTATATGCCTTAATCACAGGCATAAACAGACATTATGCGAACAAGCTGTATGAGTAAGAAAAAGTTAATAGTGTATGAGGAGGAAGGTGATGCACAGAACTCCCGTAAATCCATGAGTGTTTCGGCGAGTACTTGAGAATATAAAATAAGATTAAGAGGAAAATGAGGACGCAAGGAAGTATATATAGATATTGCTCTCGAGTATATTACTCGCTATATGACCAAGTGTCAACTGATGATGGAGAGGCGTAATTCCAGTTGTTGTATGCTATCAATATCCTTCCCATTAATATTACCAGTCCGTAATCGTCCTTATGTCGGCTGTAATTACTCTGTTCATTCAATTCATATGTAATTATGGGTCCATAAAAGACAGTCTAATTAAGAACAGCTCTTGTTACACTTGTGCGAATTTGATAATGTTTAAATAGTCCTAGGTAACAGATTAAAAACTTTGTGTTTAAAGGAATATATGTCCCTTTAATACTTCAGTGTGAATTGAAGCCAAACCAGCATATCTAAGCAGCTAACACAAAGGAAAATAATAGAAAAGGGAAAATGAGTTTCCTAATAAACGCCAGTTATAGGAGTTGAGTATTCAGCGCTTATATTTTTCTATAGTATATAAAGAGGAACGGAAAGCAGAAATAAAGTGAGCTCTAATAGAAAACACACTATAATAGAGACCCAATATACCCAATAATACCTCCGAGAACAAACACTAGACAATATACGAAATCAAAAGTCGAGTAAATTGGGATGGATATAGTAAATTTACATGATGATTGATTAGTAAATAGTTCCACAGAATACTCTCATAAGATATATACAGAAATCTCACAAGTGTTGTTGTGAAAGTTTCTTATGCCCGCTAAATGCCAATTTTGATGAAACCTAAATTCGGCGATTAACGGTAAAATATACGGTCTTTTGAACCCAACTGACTTCAAGATAACAAATCTTTGATACATCACTTATTTGTGTAATCCTCACTCTTGTGTATTTTGGGTTTAAATGATGAATAATGAAATTTGAATATTTGTCTCTCTTGCTGTTGAAATCCCCACTAAGAGTTTTCGGGTGAATTTCAATAATGGACCTCTAATCCTTGAGAGCATAATTCACTCCAATGAGTTAGCTTATACTCTCGAGTTACTGATGTGTTCTTGAATGGTCAGATACTGTAAATCGAGCTCAAGTTTTACAAATAATTTGATAGTTCTGTGCGATTAAGAGTTGTCCAACCCCCGATGCTTAGATCATATGCCTCGTGTGAACTCAATTGAAAATTTGAATGTTCTCTAGGTGATTTAATATATATTATTATTATATATTAAATTTTATTAGTTGTGATGTTTTTAATCTCTCATACTTTTGATACTTCATTATATTCTCATAATTGTAAATCGTTCCATTTATATCAAGTAAATTGTTTGAATTTATTACTTCTAATATGTGTGTGTCTATTATTATTTCTTTTAATTGGATTAATTATATAATGTTATGTATATCGAAATATGGAATTATACTCATTATTTCCCTAATGTTGTTACTCAATTATTTGTAGTCATGTATTAGTAGCATATCTTAATTATGTCCTGTTGTCCTATTATATCCATATACCGGTTCTGCAATGAGTGGAAGCTCCCAAATCTCAAACTGGACTCGATCCATCTGCACGTATATTTGTCAATTAACTTCCATGTATTAAACCTCAGAAATTATTGTAACTAATATGGTAATAACATCTAAAAAACCAATATCTAGTATTTAAGTAAAAGATATGCTCTAACACAAATCTAAAATAGGTCAATACCTTGCTTTATTTTCTATGCACATTTAGTGTTTGCCCAAACCCGGCCCAAATCTAGCTTATGTTAATGACTCACGACTATTAAGTCTTCTTAAAGTTACCTAAGAAATCTGAACCACGAACCAAAAATAACAGGTCCAGTATATTAAAAGAAAGCAGCTCAAACTTCGAGGTTGATTACTCCAATGATCTGGATTTGACTCTGCGAGAAGGTAGTGTTTAATAGTTTGGCTTGTGCTCCGTAGGAATATGCTCCCGTACTTAATGAGATTTTATTCTATACCTTTCCGCTCTCTTTTAGTTGTTTACGGTTAGATCTGTTCTGACTGAATTTCTACACCACTCCCAAAATGGCCGCTCCTCTCCCCATTATCCATAGTGACGAGATTTCGTTGAGTGTTCTACCGATTCCTAAGTAGGAACAACACCACATGCTATCATCTGTGCTAACTTACATCACGAAAATGGTGCAGAACAAAGATATTATTCTATGCATTACTCCACCGGACATCCTACTCACACTAGGGAGTTTATAAGTCCTGCTAGCCAGTGATTATAACATCCCTGTGAATGAAAATCTTCCGGCTCCACGCTATTCTCTGAGCGAATAGATAGGCACCAGAGATCCTTACAGCGTGTGTGAATTAAATTTGACATTGAGAGAGGGACGATGTATAGGTGAAAACAGTACAGGATTTGTTCCTCCCTTTATACAAGTTACAAAAAACCTGTTCGAGCAATATTATTTTCTCACTCATTTATAAATTTTATGTTGTCAGCGGTGATCAAACAAATGAGGCGAAAAATCAGTACTAATTAGCTAAAGTGTAATACTAACATAACACCAACCAAAAGCTTTAAAAAAATGTTTTGTTAATTTCTGTACCATTAATGATGGGTCGTAAAATTTCATCGTAAAATGGAAAAACTATCTGTTTACCTATCACTTGTTAATTCTGATAAATGAGCTCACTTGTTAACCAAGAGGTGCAAAGTATCAGTATAATGTTGTCTAATGGTTGTATTGCCTCACACACAACCCCATAAATGATCCTACACCCTCTAGTGTTTCCTTTGCTCTCAAGAATAAATAGAAAATAATCCTTTTGTATACAGACGCACAGCCCGTATATCACTTAGTGTTCTAATTGACTCTGGAATGACATACAGTCGATAAGCTGAGATACACAACTGAGCCTGAGTGGGATTTTACGCGCGCAAAATAAAATCTTCTACTACAATATTACCTCCCTAAATATATAACCTACTAGTCAATACTAATATAGTGTGCAGATAGTTACTACAATACTATAAACTCCATGTATATTCTAAAATCTTCACTATTCCTACTCATCATTTACTAGATGACTGTGTGTAATTCTCATATTCAGGTGACGGGTGAATGAGTCTAGTAATCATACTCTAACTTATATATTACCAGATCTTTATAACTATAACACTACAGTAATAGTGTGATAGATAGACTGTGCCGGGTGAGGTCAGTACATGAATAATAAAGCTCCAGCCCCATGAATAGACAAAACATGGAGCTTATATAGCCTCAATCCATAACTTGGTTTAATAGGCATACTGTTACAATAACTAGTACTCATAAGAATCACCGCCACTGTACTTACTTACCATCAAGTGCACTTTTCTAGCAGCTTTAGATATGGACTACTATATACTTACCCATTATATCAATACGCTATATTCACATAACTATAAATATACTAATTAACTAAACTCCTATATCCTACCAAGTGTTGGCCTACAGGGTTGAAGGCCACCTCAGAACTAAATAACTTCAGTATAATTTAAGCATCAATCTTACTAATGTGCTAGCCGCACTCTATAATACTTACTCTATATTCACTAATTAGTCAACTGCCACTCATATACTGTAGTAGTGACCGACCTTACCATAACATTGGATTAGCTACTTCAATCAAAAATATGAGTCTGATTGAACGTGCTATTTAGCACATCTACCGCGTATATACTCACTACCGCGTTATGTTCTCAAAAACCTAGAGCAGTGGGCTCAAAAAAGAGCAAATCACAAATTTTAAAATAAAGCAACTAAGATAAACAGAATAGAGAGGATATATATAGACAAAAATTAAAAAAGTTGACCCAATGAGGTGGAAGTGGAGTAAAAAATTGCGCAGCAGCCCTCAGCAGGGAACTTGCGCTTCCGCCTTCTCTTCCTCTACAAACTCGCGATATTTCCATAAAATAAGACCGGTTCCGGTGCGAAGACAGTGACGGTGAACTCTTAAGAGTCGCAGACACGAGCTTGTAAGGTTTATGGTGTATAGCAAAAAAATTAAGAAGGCATTAGAGTATATTGCTCGACCCAAAACCAAGTCTAAGATTTGTTAGGCTGGAAAATGAAGTCCAATCTTTGCATTAAGTGAGTTTAGCGATGAAGGTAACCCACGTAAGACCATCCTCCTCCTGAGCACGCTCAGCCTCCACCTCTTCTCACACAAAATTATTCTTAAAAATCCTGATGTGAATGAATGCAAATGGGCTTCCTTCTTTCTAGCATTCAATGGTGATAGGAGCGCGATGGCGACCTCGAACTAAATTTATGTCCGTGATTTGTGTTCCAGGTGAGTGTCCTCAATAGCTATGGGTACCAGTAGAAATAATTCATGCATCGAGTCACCTTGCGTATTAGTTCGTATAAATAAATTCATATATATGAAAGAATTTTCCTGCCGCTATATTTTGTATAGTATGCATCAGTCTATCAACGCCTCTACGGACGCAGTGAGAAAGAAATCAGAACAGCTTGTCTACAATGAGAAACTCTAAACTTTATCCAGCGGTCTCCTTCCTAGCCTGTTTTCAGATAAACTATCGCGAAGTACAGAGTAGTCATCACTTGGCTCTGCCTCTTATAGGGCCTTCCCTACTCCCTCGCCTTCTCACAAATAATTACTCACAATGTGGATAGGTGTTCATAATAAGAAATCACTCGCCACCTTCCAAACTTCCCAGATGCGATAAGTACTATGGCATTCGGTAGAATACCTCATTCGCGCATACAGGGACGAATATATGCACCTTATATTAATAGAGAACCTAGCTGAGTATTATTGAAGCCTCTCATGTAATCGTATATAAAATTGATAAAAATATCCATTACGCTCTCATATACATACCTAGCATTCTTCGTGTGTAATAAATTCTCGAGAGACTTTCTCCCAAGCATGGTTTATGATCTTCGAGATTAAGTGCTTTGTATGTCACATTCTTAGTCTCAACCTCTCTCTGATCTAAGTCATGTGGAGTTCAGCTCGTCCAATCGCCCATACTATAAATTCTATACTTATTATATCTTTATTGATATATTAGTGTGACCAAACCACATGAAGGTGTGGTGAAAATACTGCTTCACTGTTTTTAACTATATCGTGGGAATAAGTATATCAATAGCTAGGGCCCCGATCTACACGAAGATTTGATATTTTATTCACCAAGAATCGGTAAATATTTAATCACGATTACGAATATAATAAACTCCATACTTTAAGACTTAAATTCAGCGCTGTATACACTCACCACCCTTACACCTGGAGGCAAGATTGGTAGCGAAATCTAGTTTAGAATAGCTCCATCGTGATCAAGACACTATTAAGAAAGCATAATACACTTACTGAACGACCTCAATCGATTAAATCAGTGGCTAGACTCAACTCAGATTGAGAATGAATCGCATAAAGTGGAGGAGTCGGGCTACGCCAGTCATGTAGTGAACACAATTGTCGGCCTCAATTACGCAGCATCGATCTTACACACGCACCGCTTATTTCCCCAATGTGACTTTATCCCACATTTATAGTGAACCATTTGGCTTCACGCCTTAAGTAAGTACTCCGATTGCAAAATGAACACTTATGTTAAAAGAATAAAAGCCTTTGAGATGAATTCACCAAACCTCACGAACACAACTGAGGAGCAATATAACACCAAACAATATTAAACACCCATATATAGTGAAGCGATGCCGAAGGACCTGGTGATGCGGGGCATAACTCATATATGATTGCCTCGAAATGGCCATTCTCGATCTGTGAAGTACTGAAATAACTATAACATGATAAAGCTCAAAAAATGGAGTGTCCGTAAAGGATCGGAGAGATATAGTCCACCAAAGAGCCGAAGCAGAGGAACTTATGAGAGAGTAGCGTATTTCCATAACAGCACTATGACTATACTGGCCCTAATGTGTTCTGTCACACCAGAGCCTTTATAGATATGTTCAAGACTCAAGGCCTCTATTCACACTCAAAAGACTCCCCACTCCATGAGTGGCGCTTTCATAAAGAGCAAGAAGACCATAGATCATGATGATGTGATCTAGTGAATCAATACCCGTCGATAAGTCTCTCTCAGATGACTCTCAGACCTTCTGATAAGGAGAGATAGGAGCATATTTGCACAGAATTCTGAACGAATATTGTATAATAGATCGTAGATGGTCTATAATTTCTTACAAAACTTATGATGTAGACTTTAAACGATGATGTTTCTCAAATAGAGTGTGTTAGATAAAGTAAAACAATTCAAGTATTAACATGGCATACTGATGTGTTTCCAGTCTTTTCCCGTAGTACAGCTTACGTTAAGGCAAACATGCAGTTTCCTATTGAAGTTGCATGTTGAAATAACTTCATCTTTATATTAATCGCGCGCATGTTGCCCTTTGCATAAGTATATGAAAATGGGTGAGCTGTAGCGTGTCCAATTTAGCACTTGATCAATAGTATATATAGTATTAGCAGGCAGTCACAGCTGGTGTGACATTGTGAGGAGTTCGAATACTCAGTACCCAGAGTACAGGCACAGTGCACTTACTATTGTTATCAAGCCCACTACAAATCCTTCTATACAAAATTCCGATAATAGGGTCCTCTCTCTCTGGTGAATTCGATTCTCTGTACGCAGCACTAATGGTTCACTTTTAACAACGACACGTAATTCTTAATATAATCTCATATTTCCAGTCACTGTCGAAACTATGTGACAATCTCGATCATGAAGTAAAGCTAGATGGTGAAAGAAATATAAATCGTTAATTGCCACACACATCTGACCGTGTAGTAGGGTCTGACTTAGAAAGCTAGAAGAAGTTGAGTGTCGCTATCGCGAGATTGTATAACTTCGGATGCCAGGGATTGTCCTTTCTTATTTTGAATTTCTAAAAGCTACAAACTTTTTTGAGGAGATCCTATTTAGATTAACTATTCGTTGCATATTTGAAAATAATAAATATTAGTCTACAAACCTAGTACCCTGTTAATCTCAGTGTTCCTTTATTCAGATGACTATCATGAAATATCGAGATATATATTATGGTTAAGGTTAGATAGCGCAGATATTACCACATAGCATATATTAGCTGGAATATTCGTGTGAGCATATCCGTATTTTGCAAGAGGGCCAGTTAATATATTACCTCCTTTGAGATCAAAGTTTGGAAGAGTAGCACAAGTGCCACCTAGAGTGCCTAGCGTATCTCAGTGCCTATGGCCCTAATTCTCACGGTCTACAGAGAGCTGCATAAATATAACCAAAACTCCTTAATCCATGTTTTCTTTTTACGGACTTCCATGTAATCGAACTAATACCCGCTACTTTGTCTTCCCGTGTTGCGGACTAGATATAATGCGATATTTATTTTAGCTGTGATTTGATGATATTTAATGTAGTGTTAGCTGTAGAAGTTTTTCTATTCAGTGAGCCTATCATCGCAAACTGTCACACATGAACTCAAATAAGGAAAAAACCTTCAACCCTAAGTGGTCCTTTTGATAGTACATATGATCACTTTGTGTAGTTAACATACTGAGAGACCTATTCAGATAATGGAACACTATGTAATAGTATGTGAGATAATAGGTTGAGACTTTTAGCATAAGAGGCAGAGTTTTATTTTACGTGAAACGAACATGATCACTCTTAACAGCATTAGCTCTGTTCCAAGTCTATTTCACTGGCGGCCAGACCACTAACCTTCTTTTGACTGAGCGATGTTTCAAATCTAACAAGAATGAATGCATAAAAGAGGAAACAATTTTAGTATCATTTTGTAAAGAGTTTCAAAGGTTTTTAGGTTTATCTAGCTACCTACTTTTCTAGCTTCTATCCTATTTTTTGGCTGCCTAATAATGTTTCATTACTAGCAAAAAAGAATTCATGTTTATGATTTGCTGTTGATTGATTTTCTTAAAATTCATCAACTTGATGAGTTTTTTTTAGTGCGTTATTTTTTTACCTTTTTCACCTTTTTAGCGCGTTCTATTTTTTTATTGAAATTATTTTTTTCAACGTTTTCTTTATAATTGTCCCTGAAATAATTATTAACAATATTATTACAAATAACATAACTTCATTTAGTAATATGCCGGTTTCATTTTGATCATTATAAATCTACTATAGGGGGCCTATATTTAAGATTTGTACTCAGAGCTAATGAGGCCTCAGGTTACATAATTAAATACTATGGTATTAATCTACGTGAGATTTTAAAAAAATAGTTTATTTTTTTATACAATTTAATAGGAATTTTAGGACAGGACACGTATCTCAAATAATTAATTCAAAATATAAAATCTACCAAAATAAATCATAATAAAAGTTCTTATTTAGGAAGTCATAAAATTGAAATGAAAGAAACGTAACACATGACGCTATTATTTTTTTCACTTTTAACTATAAATAATACGCTCATATTGTACATCTTGACAGTTCATTTTCATTCTTAATAAATATTTATTAAAAATTCCTAATTATCTTAATTTTTGTTTCTATTTTAATTTTCTATATATCTGAAATATATTTATTTAATATTTCATATATAGTAAAACACATCTCAGTAAAGGAATAAACAATAGATTTATATTCAAGATTTGCTTATGCTGGAACGCCTATATTCTAGGAGTTAGGTAAGTTAACACTTCTTTATTGGCCACTGTCGTTCACATCATTATATTTAGTGTCATGATGGTCTTGTTCATGCTGTGAGGATTATTATGTCACTTTATTAATACTTGTGAGATAGACTTTTAAATACAATAACCTTAAAAGCCATATTATTATTCCGAATATACAATATCCCAAAGAAAAACTTCTCAAAAACCTCTGGGGATTATATTATAAGTGTATAACTTATAGTATCTCACTACACACTAACCCCTTGCTTCACCCTTTCTCAGAGAGTATATGAGTTGTGATCCAGTTAATCAAAACTTTAGATTTATTCATATAAGAAGCCATTGTACTAGAACCTTGTAAATGTGAATCACACCATATTTTGTAAACTCAAATTCTTTATTAGAATAATTTATATTTTTTTTCTAGAGCAATTTTTCTTTTTATTCCTACGTTCCTGTGGTACTCTCTTAGAAGTCTCTGATTTCTAAGGACTAGCTAGATGTGATAAGCCTCTCGGCTATATGCTCGGCTACGTAGGATCCCTCGCGTTTCACTAAATTACCCACCGGCCCGCACCGACTCATACCAACTCCGGCGAGCTCTCGCCTGCGGCGGCTCTCCACCCTGGGTCTCTACATACTTGTTTTAAGTTAATGTTCTCTAGTGCTTCCTCTGTTATATACTCCATATATTAGCTATCTCAAAGCAGTGGCCACACTTTTCAAATGTTTTGTAATATTTTTTCTTTTCTTCTCTCTGTACTCACTTACTCTTATCTGCCCATCGACAGTCCAGGTTGCTGCTGCCACAGAAACCTTAATAGTAAGTGTGCCACTCTCTGCAAAACACGCCACTTTATCCGGGACCTCCCACCTAACCCACTCGAGCGCACCAAACTGCCACCTCTCTCTGTCCGACAACGCCTCACACAGGATCCTTTGGGGTGCGTCGGCCAACCCTATTACGGGACCCGTTAGTGAGATATAATAATATACGCAAAGAATACAATACAAAATTATTATGTTATCATATTGACGTCACTCGGAATATATTACCCCCTCACTCATTTTTGTATATATCCTATTTAGAGTGCATTTTTATAATTTGAAAATCACTGTGTAATTTTTTTTTATAAATATTATATAAATTTTTTATTATTATTATAATTCAACTTGATAAGACTATAAATATTTAATTTTTAAAATTAACTTTTCCACCACTTAATAAAATATAAAAATCTACGTGATGAACCCTAGATTAAAATCAATATGTAAAAATGATATATTATATATAAAGAGAATATATACATTAATATATATATTATAATATTATAAATTATATATTTTTAAATTAAATATATACTATTCATATTTATGTGGTCATTAATTCCCCAACAGGATCATAAAAACTAAATTTAAAAGATAAAAAATACATGACTTACATATGCTTCGACCTTAAATTGAAATCGCTGAGATTACTTTTTTAACATTTTTTCATTCAATTAAATTTAGTAAAGAACATTTAATTCTTTAATTCTTATATAAACATATTTGATTTAATTTATATATAAATATAATTATATAAAAATAAAATAATCTTTTTTTACTGCATTTTTTTTTAAATTAACTCTTACATTTCGAATTCTAAAATATGTCGGTTTAAAATACTATGGAGTATATTGTATACATTAGTTTCTTAACTCCTCGCCACCCTGTTGTTAGTTTTATTATGATGAGAAAATAAAACTCGGAACAGAAGGAACAATGCAGTATTCGCTCTGGAAAATTTAAAGAATGAAGGATCACAAACCATCGGAGAGCAATTTAGTTCGTCGCTTCCGTCAGAACACTCTTTCAAACCATCAAATCTATAATTTAGTATAAAAAAAATACTTGTTAATTTTTTACAGTAAAATGTTACTGCAAAAGAAAAAGGTTGGACACCTTTTTAAATAGGAATTTGTTTCATAATTATAAATAAGAGATAATAATATATGAACCAAAAACTATTTTATCATTTTATTATATCCAAGTGCTTAGCTATTTATACAAAGGTAATTCTCACATGACTCAGGACAAATTACTAATAAAGAGTATTCCTAGGTCTATTGATGGATTTAGTATTACAGAGTTAGGTTCATATACTCAATTTATACTTTTATCTTGATTCTACTCATTTCATCTGCTGAGTTTTTTTCAAATTTCGGAACACAATATATTCAGACTTATCCTTGCATTTTTTTGTCACATACCAAGTTATGAAAAAGTTAAATTAACGCAAATACCGAATTATATTATAAAAAAATGAACTCATTATATTTAACTTGAAATATATATATTGAATTATATATTGGTTGTTAAGGTCATATTATATAATATTTGTTTAATGTTTATGGAATGATTAAGGTATATGGTTTATAAGATAACCAAATAGATATGAAGAAAATTTGAAAGTATTAAGCAGATCCACAATTACTACACACAATCATTTCTGTATCACAATTTTCCCTAAGGTATTACTCACAAGCTAATTTAAAAGTAAACTTTCACATCTTACATCACCTATTGTTTATGAAATTATGAATAAGTAGTTACTTTTTTAGTTATTCTTACACAGTACTCGACATGTTAAAACGGTAGCTAAGGTCAACTATATCCACGAATGAATTAAATTGGGCTTATATGTTTAACTATGAGCATTTCACGACTTTGAAGGGGAATAAACGTTTTTCAACCGGTAAAATCACTTTGATATAGTTATTGATTATTTTTATAAATTATGTTTTAAGAAAGGAAAAAATAAAGAATATTAAATTCTTTTTATTTCAATATAGCTAAAAGGAAGGCACTCACTTTAATAATTAATATATAAGTTACATCTTATATCATTTACTTAAGTTATATATTTAACTACATTGTTTGAATTAAAACTTATACTATATTTTCAATAAAATAAATGAAATATTTCATATAAATTATGGTGTATGAATTTAATTTTTTATTATTCAACTTTGAAACTGTTACTATAAGATTATACATATTTTATGTTAATATTTATGATTATATATATATAAATATTATATTATAATATATAATATATTATATTAATTAATTATATTAATTATATATATATATTTCTATTAATAAAATATAAACTATAAAATAAATATAAAAATATTAATTATACTTATAATATATATATAATTTAATATTAATATATATATATTTATAATAATATATTTAAATATATAATATAATTTCGGGATAAGATTTATTCATGGTTAGAACATAATATAACATTATCTCATGGGAATGGTAGAGCACCCCTCCCTCTATATAATATCTAAAATTTTGCTCATAATAATATATATATAACGGCGTATTATCCCATGTAATAATATATATATAATATATATATATATATATATAATCTATATTATAAATACTATTTATATATAGTTATAATAGATTATCATTTGAGCTAATTATTCTGTCGACCACGTGCAAAAATAATAAGAAATGATCAAACTTTTATCAAATGGTATTTGGTTTTATATTCAAGAAATTAGAAGCGAAGAGGAAGGAAGAAAAGATTAACTTCTTATCGGCTTACGACTGTTTTGTGATTTAATTTCGGACTGAAGCTTCTGTCGCGAATCACACACCTTTCTTGCCTTTGCTCATATATCTAACTCTCTCTTACGATAGCATAGCGTGATCTCGCAGAGTAAAACATGATTAAATATCAACTCTGCGATTGACAAATTTTTGACTGCATTTACAGGATTTCATCAACAATTTCATCATCCCTTGTGGAATCGGCTCGTGTGAGTCATAGTACAGTAGTATTGGCATTTGATGTGCTGATTCATTCGTTTTTATGTGGGACTCTGTGACTATATGTATAAATAATAACATATTAAGATGAATCTTATTTATATTAGTATAGGGTGTTTTATTCTCACAAATTAATTACTAATATTATATTATATTTAAATGAATTAAAAGTGGAACCTTTAGAAGCTATTAATTATATATCTAAGTAGTTAATGATGTATAAATATGTATAAACTAATTTAATATATAATTACTTAATTAATTATATATAATGATTTATATATTTTATATATATATAATTATATATATATATATATTATATAATATTATTAATATAATATTATATAATATAATATAATTTATATATATAATTTACTTAATATAATTATATATAATATAATTATATATATATTAATATATATATAATATATATATAATATATCATTATATAATATTAATATATAATTTAAACACATTATAAATAATATATATATATATATATATATAATAATTTATATATATATATATTTAATCTATTATATATATATATTATATATATATATATTATATTATATATATTTATAATTAATAGTATAGTATAATAATATATTATATATTATATTATATATATATATATTATATAATATCTATTATTATATATATATATATATATATATATTATAATAATATTAATATATATATATATAATTATTATATAATTATATATATATATATATTAATATATATATATTATATATAAATATATATAATAATATTCTTTGGTATAGAGTAAGGAGTGGGAACTCGGTCTCCTTTTGATGTCACATAATATACTATAATATACATATAAAATGAATTAATATTAGATAATAATAATAGAATAAAATACGATATGTCTCAAGATTTGGAATAAACTCTTTTCGGTGGCTAGTCATCATATAAGTAAAATTACGCTAGCCAAAAAATGTAAAATTTAAAAATAAATAAATGAAATAAGGTAGAATAAGAATCTACTTATATATAAATATGAAAGGTGCAAAAATATATATAATCTTCAATTATGATTATGTTGAAATGAAAGTTTTCTATAATTTTGTTTATTTATAAAAGTAACTTTCTAGTAGTAATATAAAAATTCAATAAAAATGTATTAATATATTTATATCTTTTTCTTGCAGAGGTCGAACTGGTGAAATTATGGCTGGTTATCTCGGGGGTTTTTAGTCGCTTTTTCCCCATCATCTCTTTTTGAGTCACTTGTTTACTCTTTTTACGTACACTTCTTTCGTTTTTAGTCCCCTTTTTCCCTAGTTTTCCTAGGCTCATATAGAAAGATTCGTTTTTTTATGGAAAAGATAGTCTCTATCTGTGTTATCTATTTTATTTTTTTTTATTTACTTTTGACTCCACTTTATGGGATATTGCTTTGTCAAGTTTTGTTTGGGTGGAACAATATTAATGGGACATAATGTGTGTGTGTTTATAAAATATTCACACGCGTAAACATTGTAACTATAAATGAACAATATACTATATATATAATAATGGATAATAAAATGATAAATAAAATGTATAAACAAAAAGCAATATAAAACAAAAATAAGTCATGTACCAGAAAATGCAACATCAAAAATGTAATAAATGCTCAATAAAACACATTGGAATTTATTCATGCTATAAAATGCAGTATAAAAGCTATTAGCCTTTAACATAATAACTACATAATTATATAACATGATTTTCTTTCTTTAATTTTATACATTTGACTTTTGTTATCTCAAAAAATTATAAAAATTATAAATTATATATCTCGTGTGATTATATTTATAATATATATATAATATATATATATATTATTAATATATATATATTATATATAATATATATATATTATATATATATATATATAATCTATATATATATATAATTATATATATATATATTTAATTAATAATATATATATTATATATTAAATTAATATTATATATATATGGCAGCCCATCTCTCACGCTGAGTGAAGTTCCTCCAGTATTTAAATTCCTTGAAATAAAAATCACATTACATGAAAATAAATAACATTTTGATTTAAGCAAGCAATTTTGGGAAACTATTAAAAAAAATTATATTTTCTAATAATTACTCATCACAATACATTTACTAATATTTAATTATTTAAGTAAATATATTTATAGCGTGCAACGTTATCGTTGTAATGGATCTTTTGTAACGCTAGATTCACATAGTGTTACTTCGAAGGCAATAATAGTTACCCCGTCGTCCCCGGTAGAGTCAGATAACCCGACTCTATCACATTACTTCATGATATATATTCATTGTTTACAACTCGTGGTATTACGTTATATACCACGTTATTTAAATAAAATAAAATTCAATACCATTTGGTACACATTTGCCTATCATGAGTCTTTAGTAAATATTTATATACTAGAATTTTCAGTCTTGTCGAATTGATCTAAAAATAAAACTAAATTTTTCAATATTTCTTCAACAAATCTATAAATTTATTTTTTAAAAGTGTTTATTTGATTTAGATTATTTTTTTTTTAATTTCTCTACGAGTTAACAATGTTCGCTTGAATTAATTAAAAGTATAATTTATTTCGTGATTTATATGACTGTTTATAGGTTTTTCTAGCTACATGCTGTAAAAAATCTTTTCAGGGTGTTACTGATACTACTATACTATATATACTAAAATGTATAAATCTATCTATTCATTTTTATATAATAATTTATAATTAATTAATAATATCATTCATTATTAATATTAACAATATATTATTTATATATATTATATATATTCTATAATATAATATAATATATAATACATATAATATATATAATATATATATTAATTTAATATATATATATTATATATATATTATATTATAATTACTATTAAATATATATTAATATATATATATTGTAAATGATATGGAAATGGATTTGTCTGTAGTTTTAAATTTTTTTATTGTAAATAATAAAATAGTAATATAATTACTAAAAAGATGTACGTTACTACTAATTGCTGATATTAATAATCCATAAATATTACCCTCATCTAACTGCTAATATATATATTAATTATATATTATATTTATATATATAACTTAATATATATATATTAATTATATATATTATATATATATATATATATTCATTAATATTGGATAATTAATATATATATTATATGTATATATATATATTATATATATTAATTATTATATTACTATATATAAATTAAGCTCATACCTGCTATTAAATTATATATATTAATAGTATATATATATAATATAATATATTTATATCTATTTTCTTATATATATATATTATATATATTTATATATATAATATATATTAATTATATTTTTGAAATATTGTAAATTAAAATATATATATATATATATATATATATATATTATATAGTTATATATATATAATACTATAATATATATATATATATCTATATATTAATATATTATATATATATATAATTATATATAATATATTATATATATATATATATTATTATATATATATATATTAAATATATGTATAAAATATTTAGTATTATATATATATATATTATACGCTATAATATAATATATATTATATATTATATATATATATTTATAATATATATATATATAGTATATATATATTATAATTAATATATATATATATATATCTATACTATTAATATATATATATAAAATATATATATAAATATTATATTATATATTATTAATATCTGTAATATATCATATATATAATATATTATATATATATATCATTATATTCTATATATATATTATATATATTAATATAATATAATATATATTATATTAATATAATAATATATAAATATATATTAATATATATATATATATTACATTAAATATATATATAATATAAAAATAATGATAGTGACTATTTACATAGAGATTGGTGGAAATTGGAAGAGGGGGAAAATAATTAAGTCAAAGGCAATTTATCTAAGGATAAGTTTATTTTTTTAAAATGATTGATAAATATGTATTAAATTATAAATTCATAGCTTTTCATTAATAAATAAATATTGTTAATATAAAAACATCATTTGTTCAGGTATTATAAACTTTAATATGTTATATCTTTATTTCAACGTTTGGCAGCGTTATTTATTTATTCTTGATTATAGAATCTTTTCATACGTGAAACAATCATTTGTTAGGTATTAAAACTTAGTTAAAAGTGTTGGCCATAATAAGAAGGGAGGGTGTGTTTTTATTATCTCTTATTTTAATGCTAAGAAATATTAATGGACAATCGACTTTACTATACCAATGAAGCAACTTCAGATTTGTGAAAATTTTTTGTAGGTTTCTTAAATACGTCTTAGAATTTGTTTTGAAAGTGATACTGGATATTTAATAATACGACAATAAAATGAATGATCCAAGTTATATTAAATTCGAATAAAAAGTATAACCCTGACCTAACTAACCTAAAGTTACCACAGAAATAAAGTCTATATTGATTGTTATTATTAATATATTAATTATATTATATATATTATTATATAATTAATATTAATATATATTATATAATATATTTATATAAATATAGATATACTATATATATATATTATATATATATATTATATAATATAATATATATTATATTATATATATTATATATATTAATATATAATAAATATAATTATTATATTATAATTAATAATTATATATATATATATATATATATATATATACTAATATATTAATAATTTATTATATATATTAATATATATTTGGGAATATATATATTTTTAATATATATATTAATATATATATATATATTATTTATATATATATCTATTTATTTATATTATATATATATTATTATATATAATAATATATTATTATAGTATATAATATATATATTAATTAAAATATTAATATATATATTAATATTAATATATAATATTATATATTAATTTTAATATATATTAATTTAATATTTTTATAATATATATATATATATATTATATTATATATATATAATATATAATATATAAATTTTCCAATATAAGGATAGATGCAAATGATTTTAATGAGTGACGTAATTACAGGGGGGACTAGTGAGGGTAACTTAGGCCCCCTCAAAATCTATGACGAAATAAAATTAATGAACCTTATATGTTTGCCAAACGAAGTTTTTTTTAGGGTTTATTAGTAGAAACAAAGCTAAATTGATACATATACCAATGCGATAGATAATGATATAGTAGTAATTTAGAAATTACTACGTATTATAAACTATATGCTATTTTTCTTAAAATGTATTTTTTAATTATTAGGGTTTTCGTTCTTTTAACTTTATTATATAGTTTGAATCAATCTTGCTTTGGGTTGTTGCACATCTAAAAATTGAATTATATAGTTCATGTTCAAAGAACGGATTGTTTAGTATTTATAATTAATATATATATATATTAATATATATATAATATAATATATATATATATATATATATATATATATATTATATATATATTATATATATATCTATATATATAATTTATATTTTATTATATATTTATTAATATTAATAATTTAATATATTAATTATAATCTTAATATATATATTAATAATATTAATATTATATATATATATATTTATATCTCTAGCATCAATATATAACTTATGCCCTGTAACATTTAAGAGATATAGTGCTATTCCATATATATATATTTATTTAGGGCTCGTAGTTATATATTTATATATTATACATATATATATATATATATATATATATATATTTAATATATATATATATAATAATATTATATATTATTATATTATATATTATATTATTATTAGTATTATTATATATAATATATATATTATTATATTATAATATGTTAATTTATTATTATTTTATTATTATTATTATTATTATTAATTATTAGTAGTAGTAAGTAAAGTAGTAGTAGTAGTTAGTATTAGTATTTTAATAGTAGTAAGTAGTATAGTATAGTATTATAGTAGTGATAGTAGTAGTAAGTTAGTATTATAATTAGTATAATTAGTAGTGCTGTAGCACTTAGTAGAATTCTTTTTTCGGTGGGGGTTTGAGATTAGGTTATATTATTATATAATATATACTATTATTATATATATTATATTATAATATAATAATATAATATATAAATAATATTATATTTTATATATATTATATATCTATATAATATATATATATAAATATAATATTAATATTATATATTATAATATTAAATATCTATATAATATATATTTATATATATATATATATATATATATATTATAATATATATTATAATATATAATTATATATATATATATATATATATTATAAATATTGTATTATATATAATATATATGTATTATAATATATGGTATAATATATTATATATATTATATATTTATATATATAAATATATATATAATTTAATATATATAATATATATATTAGTATATTAATATATATATATAATTTAATATAAAATATCAGTATTAAATATATGTATAAAACTATTATATAATATATTATATATATATTAATATTTCTTAATATAATATATTCTTTGTATAAAACATAATATATATAATATACTATATTTATTAATATATATAGATTAATATATATATATATATTAATTATTATATTATATATTAATATAATATCTATATATATAATTTAATATATATATAATATATTATATATTAAATAGTATACATCAATCGCTGTAATAGCTGACATATATGTATCTATCGGAAATAATTGTAAATATGTTATATTAAAATATAGTATGGGTCAATGGAAAAGTATTTACAGATGAGATACTAAATTCATTGAGTAAAAGAATGAGACAGGTGATGGTGGTAATTAGAGGGTTAAATTTGATTTTACGTGGTAAGTGATGAAGCAAAGATATGGAAGCGGTGAAAGACTCAGTGGTGTGGTGTTAATTTATGTGTGTGCTAGTAATAGGAACTCAATATGGACGGTAGGACTACTACGGAAACCCCGGATTATTTATAGCGATTTCACCGGCCCGGCCAAAATCAAGGAAAAGCCGGGGTTTTCACTACCGGGGTTAAACTGTATAAATATTAACTAAATAAATAGAGGGTTTAAATCAATAGCAAAATAAAAAAATATATTTTAAAGTCGAACTCTGACAACGTCACCATTTTAATCATACTAGTATGAAACGCAAATATAAAAAATATGTTTATTAGATATATATAATCAATATTTTATTTTTGGTATTTATCTAAAATATTTTCAAATTTGATAAATTAGATAATGGTAAATATATATCTCCAGCAATGAGAAAGACTATATGGCTCTTAAAACAGTTCTCAAAATTTGAAAATATTAATCAAATTAACTGATTTACGGATAAAGTGAAATAATATTAATATGTCATCATTAAAATATTATGTAATTTATTTTTATTATAGTAATAATATCTTTAAGATAAACAATACAAATAATTTCTCTGAAAGCATTACATTCGCTAATAAATTTTTATTTATTGCATATTTATTAATATTATTATATATATAAATATATATAATATGAATAGTGTCTATATTTATATATATAAATATAGCGATATGTCACATATTTACAACAAGGATAGAATGAATAGTAATAATTATAATATATATATATATATATTGAGATATATATTTTTGGTAATTATATATATATATATTAATATTATTATATATATATATATATATATATATATATATATTATATATAACTTAATATATTATTTATATATATATATTAATATATATATATAATATTATTATATATTATTAATATATAATATATATATATATATATATATTATATTATATTTATTATATTACATATTATATATATAAAGTTAATTATATATATTATATATATACTATATAATATATATATATATATATATATATACTACTAATTTATTTATTATGAATATTATATAATATATATAATATATATATATATATAGTGTATATTAATAATTTAATATTTGACCAGTCTAAAGTAAAATTTCCTAGTTTTATTTGGATTACTATATAGAATTATATAAATATATATATATATATATTTATATATTAACTTATATATATATATATATATATCTATATAATATATATATATATATTATATATATATATTAATAATATATAATATATAATATATTATAGTATATATATCTATATCATATAATATATTAATATAGTAATATATATAATGTATTAATATATGATGATAAGTAAATATATTAATATTGATATAATTTTGTCTGTTATTAAACTACTATATTATAATAATATATATATATATATATATAATATTAATATATTATAATAATATATATACATTATATATTATATTATATAAATATTATATAAATAATATAATATTTATTTCTAATTTAATTATTTAAAATATTATATATTATCATATTATTGTATTTGTATATATATATTTAATATATCATGCATACATTTGTTTATATATTTACATTCAAACAAATAATTTAAGATACGCTTTATCTTTATTAATTTTAATATATAATTATATTAAGTGATATATATATATTATATTGATATATATATTTAGAGAGGAACCTTGGATTTCTTTATTTATTAAGTGTTATGCTTTCTGGTATATTATATTATCTATAATTTATTATTTATAAAATATGTCATATATTACATATAAATTAAAATACAATTTATATGTTAAAGGACATATATATATATATATAATATATTATATATATTAATATATATATATAATATATATACTTTATTTTATTTTTAATATGAAATAATATAAATATTTTAATATAGTGATGTCATAATAATTTTTCGTCCTTGATAACACTCACTGCGAACGGCACAAAATTCAGGCTAAGGAATGGCTGAATATTATATTAATAATATCTATTTTACCATCATATTTCAAATGTGATGTATTCTTCATTGATAGATGTTTGTTATGAATATAATTATTATTTTGCAAGTGTTTGCGAATTTTATCTATTTTTAGGGGATGAGTTCGGGACTTAATAACAGGGTATGCTTATTGTCGTTGTTAACTTAAATATTATATTAAATAATATTAAATTACCATTTAAGAAGATATATCCATGAATTTTTGCGTTATGTGTTTATTATCTAGTGATTGATATTTCTGATCATCTTAATATTGTTGATATTTGTTGATATAGAGTGGCCTGTGTTACTTGACTTCATATGACTTGATTAATTAAGCTGATTTATTGATACTGTTCCTTGTGCATGAGTATACTGTATTATTTGATTTATTTTCTATCGTTTGTTACAATTATATATTAGGTTCACTATTATATGTTATTTAATTGCATTAAGTAATTGCAGGATGTGATTATTATAAAAACAAGTTTATAATAATTTAAGCTTTGGGGGAGAATATTTTATCTATTTCGTTTTGGAAGGAGTTAGAGATATTTTGTAATTATATTTAATAGGTAGATAGTTTTTATGATGGAATGAGGGTTAAATATTTTTTGGTATATTTAAGTAGACATACGAAATTAATAATGGAATTTGAAGTATGATTGGTAATAAATGGCAGGTGTATGTCATAATATTTCGGGGATAAAGTGCATAATAATATAAGTTTACCTATATATCTTTTTTGTTGGTTAATAAATTGCATTTTGTGAGATAATAATAATTATACAAGAGATAGTAAATAGTGTATATATGAAAGTATTACTAGTATGGTAATGTTTTTAGTTTTTTATTGTGCTATGAGAATAGATGGGAGTAGTAGTACATATAGAAAGCACGGAAGACAATAGAGATGACAGAACAGATATTTTTAGTGGATTTGGGAAATGATTAGTTAATAGCTACCATGTATTATAAGTTTGGTGGCGAATGTATTTAGTTTATCTATATATAGTAAAATGCAAGGTGATTGTTAATTTTACATTGATTAAGGTTATCGAGGATAATGGGTGAATATGAAGTTGTTTGGATAAAGGCATTTCTAATCGTATACTGAACTGAAGGATGATAAAATAGTAGTATAAATATACGTTTATAGGACTATTCAATAAGGTTAAGTAGTATGGGTGTTTTGTAGAGGAGTTGGTTAAGAAAATAAATGTCTCTATACATTTATCTAATCCATACTCATATTGGTTTATATATAAAGGGTGGGGTAGTAAATAATATGATAAAATTCTGTAATAGTTTATCTATTTATATTATGTTATAATTAGTAAGTATGGTTGAGAAGTGGGGAAATTCCCAATACTCTCTCAAGATTATAGACTAGAAAGTATGTTTGTAATATTTGGCATTAAAATGATAAGAATATTTTGTTGATAAATATGTTGTAATTATGAGAGATTAATATTAGAGCTTGTTTAAATATAATTTATTATTATTTAATATATATATTATATATAATATTTAGTATGGTATATATTTTTTTATAATTATATTATATATATATATATATTATATATTAATATTTATATATATATTATTATATATTATACTATATAATTATTATATATTTATATATATATATAATAGTTATTTATATTATATATATAATGAATTATCATATTAATATTATATATATTATAGTGGGTATATATATATATATAATATAACTTATATTAAGTAATATATATATATATATATTATTATATAATACTATATGTAATTAATGTATTATATATATATATATTATAATATATATAATATTATAATACTATATACTATATATATATATATATATATGTATATATTATATATATATATATATATATATAAATATAAATATAGTTATATTATATTTATTTAATATTAATATATTATATATATTAATATAATATATATATAATATATACTATCATATATATTTATATATATTAGTATGTTATATATATATTATAATATATATAATATATTAAATATATATATATATATATATATATTATTAATATATTATAATATATAATTATTATATTTATTATATATAATATTATTATATATATATATATTATATATTATATATATAATATAATATATACTATATAAATTATATATTATAATATATATAATATATAATAATATAATATTTATATATATATAATAATAATCTATATCTATCATATATAATTAATATACTTATTAATATATATAATTAACCCTATATAAATTATATCACTTAAATATTCATCAAATACTAACATTACCTTATAACTAGTTCAATTCTCAAATCACCCAAACGAAAGAAATTAAATTCCTTCTATAAATTAAGCTGTTAATATATATATCTTACATTACCTGCAATACTTGCAATAAAAACAATATACTATATAGGTGAAAACATAGATTTGCAAAGAAGAAAATAATCTTTAATACAACAGATGCCTGCACAAGAAAGCATAATTCAGCTTTTAACGTCATAGGCGTAACATAGGATAACTCTTTCAATATCAATTCATATAAAAGTAATGTATCAGAAATATCATACACTTACGAAACTACTATAGCATAAATAATCCTTATAGGAATTATACTTTTTGCTCACATTTATACTTAGTATTAACAGCATTCAATAAAGCATCCGGTTGTTATAGTATATTTATAGATTTATATGATTTATTAAACACAAAAATTATGATATATCTGAAAACTAATAAAAATGATATTCAATACAACACATGATAAGAAAATAGCAAGATTACTATGAAACTACTTGGAACTGATGCAGAATCAAGAAAGAAATCCTTCAGTTTATCCCTTTTAAGTTTCACTGAAGGTAGTCTCTTAGTGTAGTCGGGACGAAAATTATTTAGCTTACTATTCATTATTTAAATTATTTATTTATTCATTAAATAAATAGTTATTTAACAATGTTTATTTTATTTTGTGTATAAATATTAGTAATAAATAAATGAAGGTGACATATTAAAAATAATCTAAAAAAAAGTTTAATCAAAACAAGGGCTTTACCTCTTTACTTAATTTAAAGTTAAAATATATCAATAATAAGGAAAAGTGGTCTTAATATAAATATATTATATCTCTCACCTAAAACTACAGTTCCCCTTATATATTTGTATATATATATGATATATATATATATATATTATATATATATTATAAATATTTTAATTAATATATAATTAATTATTATATATATTATATATATTATATATATATAATATTATATATATATTATCTATATATATTATATATATATATAAATCTATTAACAAGACCCATTAAATATGTCTTAAAGGTTTACTCCTAAATAGAAAGATGAAATAATATAGGTATTCTAAATGTATATAATACGTACTAATCATATGATAGGGAAACATCATAATGTACATATAGATATGTATATATTAATATCATAAATGTATCATCAATCTAAAACCTAACTATATACACGGATAAGGGCGGCTAAGTAAGTGAATATATTATATTAATATATATAATTATAATATAATATATATATATATATATAATATATATTATTATAAATATATTATTTATATATATATATATATATTAATATTTAATATATATATATATTATTTAATATTATAATATATATACTTATTATATAAATATATATTTTTAATAATATATATATATATATATATATATATATTTTATATTATATTATTATATATAATAATATATTATATATATAATAATAATAAATATATATATATTTATAATACTATTAATAATTATAATTATTCTTCTAAGATAATAATTATTTTTCTAAATATTTCTTTCGATAATATTGTATTTTTTGAAAAAAATGGTCTTCAACATGGAAAATTTACAATACCTTTTAATTCTATCTGACAATCTATATTTTATTTTCATCTAAAGTTTACAGTCTACAGTTTATCAACACTGTACATTGCTCTTCAGCTAACCCCGGCCCGGCCTCGGCCGGGCCCCGGCTAAATTAGAGCAGCCCGGCCCCGGCAATTAGAGCAGCCCCGTCCCCGGCCCCGGCCCCGGCAAAATTCCCGCCCCGGTCGGTCCCTAGCTGTAGAGGAGAGGAATGAGAGGGGGAATAGAAGGAATATGTGGATTCTGACGAATGACATGTGGCGCAGAGCTGTGGTGGGTTTTGTTTGCGTGAGTACTAGAATTTTAATGGTTAAATTTACGTTTGAAAAGGTTATGGCATATGTGGTTGTAACATATGGTCCATCTGAGGGTGATGTTGAGGAGAGTGCAACTTTCTGGGATAATTTGAATGATGTCTTGGATGGGGTGAGTAGGAGCTTCAGATTGATTGTGTTGATCTACCTAAATGGTTGGATAGGTGATCGAAAAAAGGATGGTGTAACAGGTGACTGGAGTGACGGGAGAAAATGAGAATGGTAGGAGGGTGATTGATTTCTGTGAGGAGAGAAGTACATGTGTAAGTAATACTTTATTCAAACACAGGAGTATTCATACGTGTACTAGAGTTGGTGTAGGTACTAAGTAGAGATGGTATCAAAGTGAAAAGTATGATGATTTTGTGTTGGTAAAGAAGATGTTGAAGCATGTGATTGATGTTAAAATAGTGAGGAGGTTGGGGATAGAATTATCGGATCATTATGTTGTTTAATGTAAGGTAAAGTTAGTTTGGGCTTGGATGGAAAGGAAAGAGATAAGTTAAGAAATGGGAAGAATTAAGGGTGAGAAGTTGAGTGAACAAGGTAATAAGGAAAAGTATTTAAGAGTGCTTGCAAATAAATCAGTTGAATGTGAACAAGATGAAATTGAACATATCTGGATGCAAATGAAGAAAGCCTTTGTTAATAGTGCAAGAGAAATATGTGGATGTGCTAAAGTAGGAAGTAAGAATGTTAACAGTGAGTGGTGGAATGAAGGGATGATTCAAGCGATTAAAAGTAAAAAAGAAGCTTGGTTGAATGTACTAATAGATAATGATAAAGTTTCAAAAGAAAGTGTTGGAATTATTTTAAAAAAAGAAATACTTAAAAGGTGCATACGTAGGAGAAAAAAGAGGTAATTGAACAGTTTGGAAGGATGTATGGAGATTACATGGGAGTAGGAAGCTCTTCTGGAAAGAATGAGAATGAGAATAAGGGGAATTGCTTAAATTGAATAGGGATTTGTGCTTTCGTACTAGTGAAATGGTGTGGGGGGAGTGTGAGGGAAACTTCTAAAATCTTGCATAACACTTGGCATTAATGAAGAGATGATAGTGAAATGTGTGTGGGTTGATGGTGCAAGAAGGAATATCTTATTTTGGTGATGAGGTCATTAATAAGGAGGTAATGTGTAGAGTGAGAAAGTTGAAGAATGGTAAATCTGCAGGTATAGATGAAATTACTGGAGAGATGATCAAGAACGGAGGCGAGATGGTGATTGATTGGATTTGGAAGTTGTGTAACAAAGCTTTTATGGAGGGTATAGTTCCAAGGGATTGGAGGAGAGCAGTAATAGTACTCTTATTTAAGGGTAAAGGAGATAAGGGGATCTGTAGGAATTATAGGGGAATTAATTTATTGAGTGTTGTAGGGAAGATATATGCTGGTATTTGGTGAGTAAGTAGTAGCGTTCAAAAACTGAGGTTGCATCTGATTAGACGAAGGAAGCATTAGTTCGCAGGGCTTTAAGAAGTTGTAGAGGATGTGTAAATCAAATTTTTACATTGAAACTAATGACTGATAAAATGGGGGAGAAAAAGAATAAATTATATTTAGGTTTTTATGGACGTGCAGCAGGCGTATGACAGGATTAATACTGAAGCTTTGTGGCAAGTGTTAGTGATATATGGTGTTGGTGTTAAGCTTCTGAATGGAATTAAAGCATGTATGAAGATAGTGAAGCGTATGTAAGAATAAATAGAGTTGAAAGTGATTGGTTTAATATTAATAGCGGAGTAATTCAAGGGTATGGTATGTCTCCTTGGTTATTTAATTTGTATATGGATGGGGTCATGAAAGAATTAGAGGTAGGGGTAGCAGGGGAAGGTGTTAGAATGATGGAGAATGAAAGAGAGTGGAGAGTGCCCTGCTTATTATAGGGAGGGGTTTGGCATGGTGTGTAAATGGAGAGATTTGAAAGTAAATGTAGATAAGAGTAAGGCTATGGTAGTTAGTGAAGCAAGTCCTCCACATTGTGAAGTCATGTTAGATGGTGAGCAACTGGAACAAGTATCTGAGTGTATATATTTAGGATAGGTGTTGGATGAAAAGGGAACGGATGATTCAGAGTGTAGTAGGAAAGTTGTAAATGGTAGGATGGTAGCTGATGCAATGAAATCCTTGGTGAAAATAACGGGACTAAGTCTTGAGTGCGCTAGGGTTTAGCATGAGGGTTTGCTGTTACGGGTGTTAAAGTATAGTAGTGGAACTATGGTATGGAATAAGAGGTATAGATAGGTACAATGTGTTCATATAGACAATCTTAGGGCGTGTTAAATGTGAGAAGAATTGATAAAATGAGGTATGAACATATTAAGGAGTTGTGTGGCGTAAAGAAATGCGTAAATGAGAGAGTAAACGAGATTATATTGAGATAGTTTGGTCACATGGAAAGGATGTATAAAAGTCTTTTGGTTAAGCGGATGTATGATGTGTGCTGGAAATCGACCGGCTGTGAGACCGAAGAAAAAGGTGGATGAGTCAGTAAAGGACTCAAAGAAGGAAATGTGAGGTTGGCAGAGGCGAGAAGGAAGGTGCATAATAGGAGTGAATGGCGGGGTTTTGTGAGGGGGTATGGTTGTAGGACCGGCCTAGGGGTGAACTCCACAATAAGGAGATATTACAGTGAGGGTCCGTCGCAGTCTCGTGAAACCCTAGGGTGGATTATTTTGACTGAGACTAGTTCTCACTTAAGAGTATAAAGAGGAGTAAGAGGGTGGTTTCTTTTCAACTTGAGTCATGGTCTTCTACTACTTTTCATTTTCTGGTGTATGCTTCGCACCTTACTCCCAATTTGGGGAGAGGAGGTAGAGAATATATATTATATATTATATTATATATATATATATATATATATATATATATATATATATTTATTCTATATATATAAGTATATTATATTATTAGTTATATATATAATTTATATAATTATTATGTTATATATATATTATATATATATATATATATATATATATTATATATATATATATATATATATATATACCTTATATATATATAGGTATTATATATATATTATATATATTATTTTGGTTGGCTGCTCCTCGTAACCCAGGACATCCAGCAAAAAGGCTATGTGCCGCCTTACCCCACCCATAGTGGTCAACAAGCACCTTTCAATAGATTCCAGAATACAATATATATATATATTTATATATATTTAATATATATATATATATATACTATATTATAT
>JABUQX010053272.1:0-20692 GCA_015478945.1 Trachelipus rathkii
AAATCTGAGGAGAGAGATAGAAGAGCGTTTCAGTCTCACTATTACTACTACAGTCAAACCTTAACTATAAATAGATTACTATGGTGATGCCGGCAGAAAACGTTAAAAGAATTCTTCATTATAATTTTACAAACGTGTCCACAGACAAATCGACACCTGAAGAATTTGCATTCTGACTAGGCGAAGCAAATCGAGACTTTAACGCAGACTATTAATAATTGAAAGATAAAATACCACTTTTAAATTTTGCTGTATCTTTCTATATTATCATTTTTGCTATTTATAATATATATACCATTAAATTATAAAAATAGTTACAAATGTCTTTTATATAAATAACACTAATCTAATTAATAATAGTAGAATAATGATGTCCCTTTAAAGTAAATAGAATCTTATAGCATTATATTATTATATAGAAAAGTATTAATATACAAAGAAAGTTTATACTAGAACCGCATAAATATAAAACATGTTTGATTTAAAGAATACGAAGTTAGCAAGAAAAATGATTTATCATTACGTATATAACTGTATATATATAAATCAGTAATAAGGGAAGCTGATTAATTTTGAAAATATTATATATGTTTTGAGACATATATATATGGCGTATCTCAAATTACAATCTCGAGCCTAAGTGACGAAGATTATTGAGTAGTAATCGTAGTGAGATTTTGTGGAGAATAACATATTATAAGCATTTTAATTCAAGGTATTATTTTTACCTGATTAACAAGAAATTCCAAAGGATTGAAGTGGATATATGGAGGTCCATACTAGAGATTGTTTTATATTGTTAGCGAGACGCCGTGGTACCTATATTTTAGGAGTATATGATGTCCACTCTCTATTTATTGATTCTCAAATGTATGTATACCCCTCATCTATATATATAGCATAAATCAATGCGACAAGAGGTCGCTGTCATCACACCGAACATCTATCAGAACCTATGAACCCCCTACGAGAGTAAATGATCTAAAGCAGTAACCAGGGCACCGGTTATACAGCTGCTATTTTCGGCGGAGCAATGTGCAATACGAAAGGTCAGAAGTAATATAACTAACGAATTTGTGCACATCAGGTATTATAATGTTGAAACTTATGCAATATATCGGAAAGCAAACAATGGCTTCCTCTATATCCATAGACGCGTACAGGAAAATGGCTCCTAATTCTTTCCATTAACGAGTTGCCTATGGTATTTCCACTAAGTGATGTCTCAAGTAAGAGAAGTGTGATATGGGTACATACCATAGTTTCACCTTAACGAATCCATGGAACGAAAAAGCCGTGTGTCAAGCTAAGAGAGTATAATAACTGAGCATTGCGTGCGGCTCCAGCGTCTGCCCCTACATCGTCTGTCATTTTTTTGAAGTGATGAATATTCATTCAATAAAATCAGCTTTAAAATCTAATTTCTTCCAAATCTCTCGTCTAAACCTCCATCACAATAGTTGAATCAATTTTTTCAGTTCTAAATCTTTTTATTTTATTTGCTGTTTATCCGAATCAACGGGGCCTCCATCACACGCATCTACATTCAATGCTTGAAAAAACAAAAGTAAGAACCTCCTAAGAAATCGTGGTCCGTCGCTTTTGCCTCGGAATTCAGCCCGCAATTAGTTCAGGCAATCCAAGTCGTAGTGCCAAAGAAATCCTACTCGAATCTTCAGTGTTACAGTACGTCTGTTTTTAATCTATCACCATTCCAAAACTTCTTAAGTTCTTTCATCTGTAGATCAGCATTTTGAAAATGGGAGAATCGTTCGTACAGATCAAGGTATGCCTACTTGGGTACTTTGCGAGGTCATAACGATCTCTGACAGCTCAAAATTCCTCCGGTTGATGGCGATGGGAGAGGATTAGTTAGAAGGAACTTGTTCCATCCGTGTTTGAAGGCTCGCATCTTCTACTTTATTGAAATTTGACGCTACAATAGTCGACTGCTATCAGTCCGACACATTTCATCACTTGTACAACAATTTGTCCGTACTCAGTTCATTGGAGCCATGCTCTGTCTTTTAATCTTCCCACATCTCGCAAATACCAATTAGACTTCTTTGCTTAAATAAAATCCCGATATAAGAAACTGCAATGTGGGAAAAGTTTTTGAGTTTTTTAAATGTCTTCTTAAATCTGAAAGGGAAGAAACATTGAGGAAAGGGTCCAGATGCGGGACAGTCCAGAGTCATAAACAGGAAGTATTCTACGGTCAACATCATATGCCTTATATCCTGTTCTTTATCGGGCGATAGCTGTTATCGAGAAACGAGTAAACAATTTTAATTCCAAAATGTTAGAGGGATACAAGGATAAAGGCTAGAAAATTTATCGTGCCAGAAAGGTTGATTTCTTCAATGGAAAAACTTCATACTCCCCAGAACAAATAATCCTAACATGGCGCCTTGCGTGTCTAGATGGAGACACTTGATGTATCTCAATGCATAAGCTACGCTAACTTTGAAATAGTAGGCCCAGTCTCTTACCTAGATTACGTCGTTTTTAGTTTTGCCTTCTCTAATAAATAGATCTATAGTTGAGGATGCGCATAATATAATACACTAAATAAATATTTCAATTTTTAACGCTTATTTCTAATATTGTCCATCAAATTAATCTTATCTTTGGTACTGAATTACATTAGTTATTGCACTGAACGTTATAATCGTAATAGGATTAATAATATGCACTTTGGAAAGCGTTACGATTGATGTATTTTTATGTAAATAATAATTTAATTTATTTATTCTATTTATTTTCATTTATGTTTATTATAATTTTAATGTAATTCTACTTATTATGAGGATTTATTTTCGTTATATTTATATTGATCTATTATTTATTGATCTATTTTAACGCTTCGATAATTTATAAATAATTGATCATCTACCATTATTATTATTATTGTTTTATTTATTTAATTAATATTATTATTATTTTAAAGTTAAAAGATTCGTCATACTAATTAATACCTTTTTTTCTCATACTGTATTTTATATATTTTATTTACATTTCTATATACTGCATATTTTTAATACTGAACTTTGTGTCGTATGCTCGCGCATATTGTGTTCTTACTTTTGAGTATATTTTTAATTCATATTGAACTACTAGCTGATTATGTGTAGGATGGTACCAATTCTTATGCTGGTCTATATTGCGGAATACCAGCATAGAAATGGCTAAAATATATGAGAAGTATTGTTGGTTCTCACATCTACACCCCCGAAAACTAGTACAGGCATATAGAATAACTTTAAAATAAGAGACACGTATAAATCTTACGTTTCCCCTAATGTGCGCGACTGCTATGCGATCAATGATAAAATAATTCCTCTCGCCGGAGTCAAAGAAGTAATTAAGGAGAGTGATTATATAGCTGATTTATCAATTCACCATATATCGCGAACATATTAACACATTACAGGGAATTCAGCACCCAGTGCGGCCCTCTTCATTTTCCCCTACTGTAATCCTATTAAGAAATGACCTCAATTCAACATTGGAACGAAATTTAATCTCCACCTTTTCCGCTCTTAAAAACGTGTTTAAAGCTTAACAAAGAATTTTATCCTAGAATTTTTAATCTTCAAACTTGGAATTAGCAAACTGTATCGATTCCTGCCTACCAAACCCAAGAAAATACCAGAATACTTATAGTGCGCGACAATTAAAAAGTAAAGAGTAGATTTTTGGACATATTTAAATTAGTTCCACTCTGGATTCAATAGTATAAATTAAACGAGTAATGCTAGCAATTCGAGAGAGAAAAAATTAGACGTTATACCTTACTCACCATGAGATGAACAGAGATAATTCCTGTTTTCTACGTCGTTGCACAAGGATTATTTCACATATCTTGTACTCTAGAATATTTACCTGTGGGCTAAAGACTCTTGAACAGGAACTCGGAAAAGCTATAGACTCGGTAGCCCATAACAAGCTATAAGATTCATTAAAACAGCGCGCTTATGTAACGCCTCACAATGAGCAACTATCAACAGTATTTAAGTCAATGGCATAATAATATATCTATGGTAATATTTAGCATTATAAAATGGTTGCACAAATACATAAATTATCTCATGAAAGTTTAATAAAATATTTATAATGAAATAGAGTGTATATTCAAGGAACTAAATTTACTCACCAACTGTAAACATACGATATAATTAAATATCGATATCAGAATTGGAAAACTTATTTTATATATTCATATACTTTTTATAGGCAGATAATATTTCCTATTAAAAAACAACAAATAAATATAAAAATCTAAACATTCAATTTGATATAAACACATAATTTAACAACAATATTTTTATATACTGATATAATTTTGCATACTGTTATATAACACTTATAATAATATATAATATACTTTAATATATCCCAGAATAATAGTAAGATTAAATTATTACAGTCAACAGGTGCTGTCTCTTTTTATTACTCACGAGCGAGTATTGGAGAGAGAGCATATTCCCCGTTTTGCTAAAGGACTGGAATATGTTCTACGAGTTAATTTATCTATCTATCAATAAACGATCGATAAAGCTTGCCTAAGACCTCATTAAGAATGTATTCCCCTCGATATCCTATTGAAACACAATATATTTGAAATTCCAAGAGAATAGACTTCATTATTGGGAAGTAAATTAAAAAAGAACATATATTAGTTTTCTCGAAACTTTTCGAAATTTATTTTTATATCTCTGATCAGAGATAAAAATGTGCGATCAAGAGTGCAAGTGTTATATAAACCATCAAACAATAAGCAGATTTAAAAAAATATGAAAAGAAATATATGAAAACAGTTTATCGTATCTAGATATAAGAGATTATATTGCATAATTACACTACATAACAAGATTTACCTCATTTGTTAGACTATAGCATATATGCATGTTGCGTCAATTAATACGTGATCACATTTTCAGACACTATTAATATCAATATAACTTAATTCTATCTGCAACAAAATTAGAACACGCCTTTACCTTTAGTAATCAAATCGAACTTATTATAAATAAAAGCGAAATGATTTGAGTATTCCGCTTATGACGGCCCACACAAGTAAAAATCTCAGAGAGCGATCAATTGTGTCTAGAGATAGATTTGAGACTCTAAACTTGAGATTTCATGACTCAGAAATACGAGGACCACGAAATAAAAACAGAATGAAATCTCACATAAATATAAGAAAATTCCTTATGCGTCTAAGTTACACATTGTGCACCTTAATCTCCTCAGGGTAGGCAAGGCCCTTTTAATTTTGAGAAATATATTCATCTAATATTATCACATTTATATGATGTTCCAAATTACTCTTTATATAGTATATCTATATAAGTAGAATATATATATATTTATGTTAAAGTTTCTATTTAATAGGTGAATAATATACTATATATATATTAATATATATTAATATAGTATATATATATAAATATTATATATTATATATTATATATAGTATTATAATAATATTATATATTATATATATATATATATATATTATAATAATATATATATATATAATATTTAATATATATACTAATATAAGTGAAATAGCAGTCAGAGTAATTATTTATATCCGCAATTCCGCTAGGATGCGAAAAGTATGATTATAACCACATCTCATAGCGGATTGCACTAGGATTGTCTGATATTATAATATATAATATAGTAATATAATATATATATATATAAAAAAAAAAATTTAATTTATTTATATATATATATATATTAATATATATATTATATATATATAATATATTATATTATATAATAAGAATATATTATATATATATATAATGAGTAGAAGAGATAGAGAGTAGAGAGACACACACGACCAACACATACACACTAACTACTACAAACAATCACTATACACCACCATCACCACACACCACATACACACAACACGCACACCACACAATTCACCTTCCCTACTAGAAATATACGAACATTCAATATACCCCAAATACACTTGATATTAGGAGCGAGTACGAAAAGCTAAGAATTAGAAATGTCCTATTTTATATAGGACTCCAGAACACATATTTATAACATTAAAAAATGTCACTATTTGACACTATTTGAAAAGCATCGGTAAGACATTAAAACTCACATATATAGCGTAATATGCCAACAAAATAGAATGGTTACGCCGAGGAACACAAAAATTTTTGCTTTTAGGCGAGAGAGAGAAGCGAAGAGACGTTGTGGATCTCTCTAACACACATAATCCGAGTCTATAACAACCACCTATCTCTGATATCCACGAACTAAATATTTTATTCGAGACCTATATATATTAGAAGACTGTATCTTAAGATATAACTATAATAACATATATAGAGCACACAATAATATAGAGATATCCACTGTAAGATTATCTATTGTAGGAAGGTGTATGTTGGCTCGAGATATTACTAGCCAATTACACGCGCGCTCCTTCTGAGCGGCGCAGCTGATAGTAGGGCACCGCTGTCTTGTATACTTCACTCAGTTATTCAGTATCTAATTAATTATTATTAAGCTATACTCAAATTCTATTTGCTATAAAACTCTACTATCAACTTGGAAGCATACTATTAGAGGACTAGGCCAAGATATTTCCTTATGCAGAAGTATATAACTAAGCGGGTAATATAGCATAATCGTATAGTATTATAATTTAAGCACATATACCGAAACTTGATAGTATCTATTTAGTTTACGTATAGTATTATTCTTTAGGTGATTAAGTTTATCAATTCAATTTGCACAACTAATATCTTATTTGGTATATATTGACGTGTGTTTACTATCATTACATTATACTTAGGATACTGTAGTAAATTACTACCTAGTAGAATCTTGTTATTGGATTCTGTATGTATAGATGTTGAGTTCTTGTAAGATATTTCAGTTATTATTATCCTTTAATGTGGTTATATTATAATGGCGAATAATAGAGCATATTCAGTAAATTGAGATAAGTTTTCCACAACTGGCAACCAATAAAAATAATCAGAGAAGATTGGAGAAAGACAAAAACACCTCCTCTTCTAAATTTAAGGGGTATGTTGTTTTTTTTTTTTTCTTTTCCGCCTATTGCTCGCCTACTAATATTCCGTGCCGTTCAACCTCGAAAAGAAATTGACATCTAGATAGTTGGCGATCGCTAGCTATAGCACGCTCGCTCAATAGTCACACGAAGTATCAATTCGAAATTTATCACAAACGCATACAACGAGCCTATCGCAAATGTTCCTTAACACTGCTGCTTCTATGGCACCCACGTACCTCTTCATTCTTTTTAAACCGCGGTAAACATATAATGGTTTGCACGACTTTGAGAAGAGAGTCATTAATATTCTTATATATAATACACTTAACCTGTTGAGATTAAAAAAGGATATATTCTGTACAAAAAACTAATAGTGAGACAGATAACATTGAGTAGATAGCGCTGAAAGATATTGATATGAGGCATCACAATATATCTACCATAAATGCACTCTGCATAGGACTTCATCAATTCACTTTCTGCAACTTCATGATGCTAGATCTCTGAGTTCACTCTATCAGAGAAGATCATAGGAGACCCAATCAGAGTCCTATTTCTACATCCAAAGAATCATGGCTGACAATCTATAGATATAAGCGGGAAGCCTACAGGGCTTATCTCAACGTATTTGCTCACTATACAAAAATAAATCTATTCTCTCAACTTAATAAATCTCAGAACAATCTGACAATTATCTTACACAGCCCGCAGAAAACTAACGAGGAATCAACGCTGATGAAGTTGAAATAAGCGATTGGTATAGCTGAACAGATCTATAAATTTATCAACGATAAATTTCGTGCGCTGAATTGCGCGGATGAAGAGGGTATAGAATGTGTCATATGCGTAGAAGATAGGATGATAGATATGGTTGGTTTATGATGTTAACTTCGCCAGCAGTCCATTGCTAATTTAAGGTCCCCTCACTGTTTAAAAAAACTAAAATCATTATCCATGCCTCACTTCTGATAATAATTTTTGTTCACAGTATAATATACTAGTATCACCTGTCACATAGCATACCATAGAAGGTGATCCCATATTTATCGATCTACCGTAGAGCCCTTTATAATAGAATACCTACTATGAAAGTTACCATCGCTCCTGCAGAGTTCACGATGCCTACATATCTTACGTATCAAGGGCCAACTATATGGAGATAAAGTTCGTATCGGTATCTTAGGAGGTAATTCAGAGGACAAAATAATTTATTGGTATCTAGGATATCGGTATACGTAATCTTATGGTCACTAGGTATAGATAAAATAATTTGAGGCGAGTAAACTTTTATATACGAGGTATCTATAACTTATATGAGGTACTAGGGACCTCAAATATTATGTTATTATATAGTATCTGAGGTGATAATTACACTAATATATAATATTATAGATATATATTGATATATATATATAATATATATATATTATAATGGTAAATATTATTATATATAATATTAATCAATATATTAATATATATATACTATTATAATATATTATAATATTAATATATATGATATAAATATTATATATATTAAGTATTATATAATATATTATATATATATAATAATATATTTGTATAATTATAATAGATAATACTAATATATATATTATTAATTATATATATAAATATTATTTATTTAATATAATTATTAATATATATCATATATTATATATATATATTAATATATATAATATAAGTATATATATATATATATATTATAATTAAATAAAATAAAGGAAATAATTTATATATACATATAAATATATAATAAATATAGCATATATCTATATATATATAAATATATAATAATTATATGATTAATATTATTATATATATAATTATATATTAATATATTATATATATTTAATATATAATAATATATAATATTAATATATATATATATATATAATATAAATATATATAATTAATATATATTATTTAATTATAATTAATTTATTATAATATTAATGAAGACATTTTATAGTTAATTTAATTTAATTTTTAATAATTAGGGTTTTATTATACAACAGAATTATTTAGATTATAGCCTATATTTATTATTATTATGTATTAAATTAATTATTGAAATAATTAAAATTATATAGTTATTAACTTAAGATGAGTATTAATTTAGGAGCGGAGCGCATCGCCTTTAATTTCTCACACTATTGATTAATTAAATTTATTATTTAATTATATAATTACGGTACCATTATTTAAGGAGGTATTGAGATTTAATTTTATGGAGTTTATTTCATTAAAAAAACAATAACTGTATCTATTATTACCGACCCAAAAAGTTACTAATGCAATTTATAAAGCTTAAAGAATAAAAATTAATTTATTTCTTCAACTTCAACTATACCCACCCACACAGGGAGAATGGTGCTCATGCATCACTGAGAACTATAGTATTCAGTTTTTGAAAAAGTTGCCGGAACAGAATGAGCAGGAAGACCTTATGGTTTTGTATATGCGAATATACCCGCACGTTGCATGCTAGCTCCCCGCCTAATTGATCACTGAACGTATACTTTGTACCCGCACAATTCTCTCATAGGTTAGCCCCCTACCCATACTATCGGATATTTACTTGAAGTTAGATAGTCCGCGATCCTGAGCTGAACCTAGTACCGGTGTACTAGCGGGAAACTATTGAGAGAGTCAGGAAGCGTCACATTAATTTCATCTGACTCTGTATAAATTATATAATAAATTATTATGGATTTATAAAATTAATTAAATTAAATATCATTATATATTTAATATATATGAGTATTATTTATATAATTTAATATCTATTATTATTACTAAATTATATTTGTATAATATATAATTAATATTATATTATATTATAATTATTTAATTTATTATTATATATTAAATAAAATTAATGTAATTAATTATTATTAATAATATTATTATTTATAACTTATTATTATTATATTATTATTATTGATCAAATATATCAATACTTGTATTGAGGTAGGCCTTTCTTGTCAGTAATATACTATTATTAGTATGTTAAGCACTCTATTCAGTTTTATGTAATTAAATTTTTAATATATTATATTTATATAGTTATTATATATTATATATTATTGTAAATATATTATAATTATTATTATTAATTATATATTATATATTAATTGATTATTATTATATATTATTTATTATATTATTATTAATTATATTATTATTAATATTTAAGTGTTTTAATTAATTAGTATAATTAAAATTATATATATATTATATAATAGTGTGATATAACAATGCACCAAATTCAAAAAAAAAAAAAATAAATAAAATTCGATTTAGTTTTTTATTATTGTTTTTGTTTTTAATATGTTATTTATTTATAATATATTCGTATATTACATTCCATTATTTACGTAATATATGTATCCATATATGTGATAAAAATTTTTAAATTTGATACAAATGCATAAGATTCGAACACATTTATTTATCTTATTACTTTGTTTGATACACGTAACTTCACAATGTAACTGAATCAAATATATTTCGAATTCTACAATGTATATTATAATTATATATATCGGTATAAATATCTTAAAAAGAAGATATTTAAATAGGATTAATTTTCTTTATTGTACATTAAAAATATAAATAATTCTCATTAATCAATAGAATCACAGTCTTTATATATTATATTTTTTCGTATATGTAGTGTTAATTACAGTAGAACAAATGCAATTGAATTACTTAATTTTGTTATGGTTTAGTTATTTTTAATGTATCTATATATATTAAATTATTGGAAACTGGGATTTCAATATGGACTATAACTACCGATGTTTTGGCTAATTAAGAGTAAACCAATAGTCACATATTTAGGGGAATATTAAAATATATTTCTAAGTTTTATTATACATTTTCTAAGAATAAGTATTAAAAATTGAAATATAAATATATTATTAAACTAAATATAAATATAAAAAATGTATATAACACCTTGTTGTTTAATGACTAGATTGTATCTTCTATATGTTGAATATTAAATTGGTGTTTTTTTGAATTTAGAATTTAAAATAATATATAATTAATATATATTAAGGTCAAGATAATTAATACCTTATATATATATAAATAAATTTATCCATATATATTATATATAAATATAATATTAATATTAATAATTATATAGAATATATATTATATAATATATATATTAAGTTTATATATAATTTTATAATATAATTAATATAATAATTATATTAATATATAACATAATAATATTAATAATAATATTATATATATATATATATTATAATATATTATATATATTATATATAATATAATATATATATATATATATATAAATAATAACTTAGTATAAATAAAAGATTACAACCTTTAATCTTATACATAAAAAAAAGTGGATAAACCGTTTTTGTCTGCCCTATTGGCAACCACCACAAAATAGTTATACTAAGAGATAACTACAAAATAATAATTATCGCAACGATATATGCCAATTTATATATGAGTCTCTTAAAATTATCATCACACTAACCATTACTCCTCAGCTATTCATTTTTTACAACGAAAAATTACAGTATCGCTCACTTTTTTTAATGGATTATAGAAAAATAGTCTATAATTATATCTAAGATTCGCGTATAATATTCCTTATCAACAATAACATCTTTTTGTTATTTCAATATTTTTACAGAATTGTCTTATAGAATATTATATAAATGGTTAATAATATTTATTTCATTACCTATATATATATTTGAACCAATATTAAGCCAGATTGAAAAAATGGGAAGAGCAAATTATATCATTACTATATATATACATTGATAGATGTTGGTTTATGACGATTCGATTTCTATTTAATTTCAATCAATCCAAAGAACGATTAAATTGAGCCAAAACGAATTAATAAATACGAGTCGCCCACTCTGATATATATTAATAAATATATATATAATAATATATATAGTATAATATATATATAAATATAATATATAATATATATTATATATTAATAATATTAATATATATTATATATATATTAATATATATATATATTATAAATATAGTATTAATATAATATAAATATATTAATAATCATATATTATATTAATAAAGTATATTGATTAAATATATTATAATATATATAATATAATATAATATAAATAATAATATAATATACTATAACTATACTATAAATATAAATATATATATATATTATATATATATATATATAATTATATATATATGATATATATTAATATTATTATAATATATTATATATATATATATGATTATATATATATATTATAATATATTTATAATATACTACAATGACATACTAATTATTGTAGTAATAAGATATATATATAATACTAAATATAATTCTATATAATATAATATATTTATTATATATAATATATATATATATTATATATATATAACTAGTATATATTTATATATATATATATATATTAAAATATATTAAATTATTAATATAATATATATTATATAAACTATAATATAATTATATATATTATATATTAATATTAATAATTTATATAATTTTATATATATAATTATAATATTTTATATTATAAGTAATATATAAATATATATTAAACTATAGTATAGTAATATATATATATATAGTATAATTATATAATATATAGTATATATTATAAGTATATTATATATATATTATATATTATATATATTATAATTTTTTTATATATAATATATATTATATATATTATAGGAGTAATATATATATAATATTATATATATATATTATAAAGTATAACTAATTAGCTTGATATATAAGTATATATATATAATAATATATATATATATATCAATAAATATATATATATATATAAATATATATAAATATAATATGTAATATAATATATATATATATATAATATAATATATCTATATCTATATATATATATATATTATATAAGTATATAACTTATATATATATATATATAATATATAAATATATATATATATTATTATAATAATTAATAACTATATATATATAATATTATAATATATTTATATATATAGTAATATAATATATATATAGTATATTATTATATATTATTAAATATAATTTAATAATAACGATATAATATATATATATAATATATAATATATAATAATATATACCTATAATATATATATAATATATTAGTATATATTTTATTTATATATAATTATATACTAATATATATATATATATATATATTATTATATAGAGATTAATATATATTATATTAATATGATATATACATTAACATATATATAGACTATATATAACGTATATTATATATATATTATAATATATTATAATAATATAATATTATATATAATATATATATATATATATCATATATATGATATTATATTTATATATATAATATATATATATATATTATATATAATGTATATAATATAATATATATATAATATATTAATATATATATAATATAATATATATTATATAGTGCCTCGTCACAAAATTAAATTAACAGCCATGAATGCTGTTAGCATGATTTACGGTAATAAATTAGATGATTTGCTCCTCAACAAACCCTTTTATTCTGACTGAATTTGTTGTGTTTCCCCATTAAGTTTGTTTGAAAATATATTTATAAGCATTTTTTTATGATTTTGTTACTTAAATTAAGGAAAAAAGTAAAAAATTTTCGTTTGAAAACAAAATTCGATAAAAAATTCCTAGAAAAAATAAATTTAAATAAATAAATAAATTTTGAAAATAAGAGAAAACGAATAGTTTTGAACGACAAATTAATGTTTCGGTAAGAAGTTCCGACTTGGAACCCTCAAGAAGATGGTTGGTATTCAGTTTTTATGATATGTAAATTTACGTGGTAATTGGTAAAGTATGTAGATGCGTATGTAGGCTTGATGTATGTAGTGATGTATAATGTTATGTATGTATGTATGTTATTATGTATTCTCTAGATGTATGTATGTATGGTATGTATGGTGTGATGAATGGCCATGCTGATGTAATGCTATGTATGCGTATGTAGGATGTTGAATGCTATTGTTGTATCTCGAACCACCTCTTTCAAGCTACTTCTATATCCTAAGTAGCAGTTATAGTTAAGGAGCCTATCGATTGCATTCTCTTGAATGCGCAGCATCAGAGAAAGTTAATAATCAAAGGGATCGCGGGAGAAGAGTGTTTCCTATAGGTCTTCGAGAAAAAACGATCTCTAATACATCGTTCATAAGTTCACATTCTCTTCTCATATGCGCAACAATGTTGTAATGTTTTACCTGATAGCGTCTGCGAGGAGTAAATGATAGAGTGACCTTTCATGCCTCACATTATTGATCGGGAAAAAATATCTATGTTTAAACACTCATAATTGTAAACAGCTACCGCTGTAAGCGAACGAGCTTTATTCAAATATACCATATATAGAGATCCACAAATCTTATGAATATCTAAAATGTGGCTATTCTTTTTCTTTACAGACATCGCGCGCGGTATTCCTTATATACCACCTTTAGACTTCAACTAATCTGTTCTTTGTGAACTAAGATACAGTGCTACTTAGAAGACTATACTCTGTGCGTAATAGAATACAGATTTATATAGACTAGGAATTAAGTATCGGTGTTTATTAAATATCCTTTCAGTTACACGTATCATCCTCTCCTCAAAAACACATTACGAGCTTGATCTATACCATTAACATACATCCATGGCCGAAGTTGTTTTTACATTGAGAAGAGAGAGCCCCACACGTACAAATAACACGTGTGTATCCCCTCATTGATAAGTGTATGTAAGGTAGTGAAAGAGGGAATAGAAGATCTCTCAACGCCACTCTGACACTGTGTGTGATTTGAAAGGGAGCACCTCAAACAGTATATCCCCGGATCGTTTTACAACAACAACGTTTGTCCTAATATCCCGGTAACTCAGCGATCACGAATCTATGTAAAGGCTTCGTAATTATAACACTTTCTCTCTCCGTGTATAGTAAGGCCCTAGCTTATTTATGATGTAAGAGAATTTGCAACTTTAATGTCTGTCACAGGTTTTACAGAGTTTGCTGTCGTCTTCGTTTGCCGAACCTTATCCTTGTACAATCCTGTGTATATATCTCTGTTGTCTAGCTTCTGGATCTGTACTACTGAAACACGTATGGTGGCCGTAAAAATAGCCCGAAGGAAAGAGCGAGGGTGGTGATTAATTCCCATCTTCAACTAATCTGTTAGTTCCTTCGCGGTGCAAACTTCCTTTGGTATAATTATTTTAAACCTGTTTGGTCTCAGTTTCCCCAGTCAAAAGACTCTGTAACTACATTTGGATTTAGTTTTATCTTTTTGTAAGGGATGTTTTGTAATCTTTTTATTGAGATCCATTAGGCAATATGCATATAATCACACGTGTAGTTTCATCTGCTTCTCCTTAGCTATATTGTATGATGATGTAATGTCTGAATCGTGTCTCGTATTTCTTCAAATTTTGAGCCAGAAGAAATCGTTACATTCCAGTTGCTCTCTATTATAAGAATCTTTTTCTTTGAGTTCGAGCAATTGATTAAAATTTGCTAACATAAATGATGAATAGCTTTTATATCTTATATAACTATTATAACACTTCAAAACTCCGTGTTTAGCGTGGTAAGTATTATAGCACTCTCAATTATAACTATTCACAAAAATTTAAAATTTATATTCGAATTTATGTCAAAGTTTGCGTAAGCAAAATTTTTACATAAGTTTGACGAATATTGTATTTAAAGCCCGATCTCGTTAAGATTCTCAGTCAGAAAAATTAATCTTCCAAACACTGATTAACCACTTTAAGATTACTGCTTTCCTGAACTCCCCTTCCAAGCCGTTTCAAATTATCAAGAGTAAAACGGCAGCTGTTAACAGGGAGTTCTAATATTCGAGAAAAAGGCTCGACGCAGCATCCGATCTCGAGATGATAAATAAGGTCCGAAAAAGAAGTGAGCAAGAGATTGTCAAATTCAGGAAAAAGGCCGTGACACCACAATTCAAATTATGTAAGAAAAAGAGTATCTCAACTGTCAGGCAACTTTTATTACCATTTTATGATGAAAAATACAACCCTCCCAGAAATCATGCGTTCATCTTTTTAAATTTTCCAATTGTGACTGCGAAGCTCCCTATGTTGGTAATCTATACGCACAGTTTAGGCAAACTATGGCCCTAGAGCGGTATATAGCGTTATTATATATATCACAGATTAATGAGGTAATCTTATATATGCTATGTAGTTAATATATATGCCGGTGTATTTATCTCGTATTATAATATATATATGTCGTTACTATATAGTTTAATATATATTATATATAGGTATATATATATAGCGTTAGCGTTATTTATTTATATATATCAATTTTCTCGTTTTCAGGTTATATCAAGGAAACTGAATAATGGAATTCTCTTCTTGAGTCAAATGATATTGCATCCGTTTCAGCGTTGTTATCTCAATGAGTGGTGTTGATTGCTGAGAACAATGTGTATTAGGAGTATAGTTAATGTTAATGCCGCTGCACTCCCTTGCATATAATGCTTGAGTGGCTCTTCTCGTTTTCGTGCTAACTTCCAGTATGTCATCCTTCATTTATCTCATTTGTGAAGGAGTACCTTTTTTAACCTTTTCTAAAAAGAAGCACTCTCCGTATTTGGAAATAATTTTTCATTTCATCTTATATTCATGCAGTGCTGTATTTTTTCATTCTGTTTATATATACACAGAGCAAGAAAGGTTTATTTGGAGTATTTTATTCTTTCTTATGTTTTTTTTTCATTCCCTTTATTCATGCGTCTAGGTATAATATTTCAGTTCTAAATCTTGGGTAGGAACGGTAGCTTATACATAAACTTGTTACTTCGCTCACTTTGTATTTAATACCTATTGGTTAATAGCGTCAGGTTTAGGTCTATATGGTGTGTGTATAGTATAGTATAAGTATTATGATATATTATTATAGGTTATAGGTATATATATAGGTTATATAATATATTATTTAGGTTATATAATATATATATATGTATTATTAGGTATTATATATATATAATATATATATTTAATTGGTTATTTATTTATATTCTTGATTTGATTTCTCTGGGATATATGGCATATCTGCAGCAATATGGTAATAGGTTAGGTTAATTAATAATTGGTTAATAGGATTAATAGTAATGTAGCACGTTTCGCATGAAACATGCTGTCCTATATTAGTGGAGGACACCTATATATATATATATATATTAACGCGTATAGTATAGGTTTATATATAGGTTATATATAGGTTATATAGGTTATATGAGTAGTATATATATCTATATTTTTTGAATATTTAGTAATTTCTTTAGCAAAGAATTGAATATTACTTATTATAAACGTTATACATTAGTTAATTAGCGTAATTTTTTAAAAATATATTATAATTTATATAGGTGATTAAACATTCATTTGTCTATTTTCAATGTAAAGATCTTATTCAATCTATATATACTGTAATATACGTGATATATTAAAATATCACGAAAAACACTCTTTTACACGCAACGGGAGCCAAATTCTAGCGTAATGTTTTGCTACTGGATTACTGAGTATATGATACTATACAATAAGGTTGAGGAGAACCGTTTGATCAGATAAAGTTTGTATCTTCGCTTTTTTTCTTTCGAATTCACCAAATTCCGTCAATTCTTATCATTAACACAAGAAAGAACGGGGCGTTAATTCTTAAGGTTTATCGGTTTTAAAAGAATGTAACGAAAGTTAACTTTAAATCGTAACAGTATGAACCGTCTTCAAAATATTAGGGTAAAATAGTAAATTAAAAATGTTAAGTTTTTTTGTTAATTGTTATTTTGTAATAATTGTATAATAATTTCGATCTGATGCTGCTAGGTTATGTGTTTTGACGGTCTTTTTTTCGTCCAAAAACTCTGTTAACGAACAGGTGTTTTATCCGGCTCAGGGACACCTTAGTGTTAACTCTTTAATAAGTATATTCTTGTTAAAACATGAGATAGGAATAATGAATAAAATGTTTATCAAAATATGTTAATTTTTATAAGATTACAACCCTTTTAGGCCAACTTCTAATCTTCACGTGTTTTCTTGACTAAAGACAATCAAAGAAGTCTTCTCAAGTAACGAACGAAGAAGTTAAATAACTCATTGAGGGGGCAACAGTCAATACTCTTCGTTTTTATATTAAAGCGAAACAATAAAGAAATTGAGGAAAATCTATGTCCGCATATGAACGGAAAAGTTAAGAACATTTATTCCTTCATAAGAAACAGGTCAGATAATAACCGTGTAAGAATACACACATTTTGAAAATTGTCATTGGAACAATTAGGAAATTTTGGAAAATATAGTTTGTTATCTTGATTCGAATCGAATCTAATGCAATTTAAATTTGATAAGAATTACCTTATTTTATTTATTCGCATCGATAAGAAATATCAGACGGTACAGTTACAGGAGTGGGGGAAAATTTTAAGTCTTTAACGTAGTAGTGTGTTCGCTAAAATAGTAAAAATGACGTTAATATAGCTCCGGTTACTTCGTTTTCAAAATTTCTGAAATGCGTTTAAAAAGGTTGACGAGCCAGACTTAATTAGTTAGATAATAAACTTAAGCGGAACCCCACATTAACGCATTTAACGATGTGGATATGAATTATCCCATACTGTCGAATAACTATATATATACATATACTATTTATATAGTTCTTAATCTATATATATATATATATTTGATATATATATATATATATATAATTTAATCATCACTCTGTATAGAGAATTATTATCCTATAATTGAGTCGTTATGGTATTTATATTTTATACGCCATATTATAATAATAAAGCAAATATAGATTATTATATATATATATCATTTCTACATACGTGATCATAATAATTACTATAATACTATATATATAATTTATAAATCTCATATGCTATAATATGTATATAGTTTAGTATTATTTCTATCCCTTAAAAAGTCTCTCATACCTTTTATTAATACTATATATAGCATTAAAATAAGTAAAATAATTTCGTGTATATCATTATATATTTTTATTATTTTACGTTTTATGAAAGTTCGCCTATATATATATATATTATATATATATTATATATTAAAAGATAGAAATTCTCATCATGTTACAACAAGGCCGCGAGAAGCCCATAATCTAGGCAGGGATGTACTCATTTATATCCACTCCACGCTGTTCGAGCAGGACGAAAGCCAGCCCCAATATAGATTTAGAATCACGTGTCTCCCAACCCCCACGTGCCTACCAGTGAACGAATTAGGTATCTGCCTACGCGTAATTGCGATTATAAGAGATGCTCTACCGAGCCTGAGTTATCGGATGCCTTTTTATATAAAATAAACTATAAAAAAATACATTATGAAACCTATCGCTCGACACTATCCGATGATCTATACATATTACCTTAAACATATGGTATTTGGTTGATATTACATACACGAAATATATTTATATGTGCTATTTAAATAAAGGTAAAAATATTATATAATATATATATACCTATCAGTGATTAAAATTATTTATTCTATTATATATTATATATATATATATATAACATTATAATTAAATCATATATCCTACAATAATACATAAATAGTATTTTCTCTAAAATAAATATGGGTCACCTATTTTACTTACCGTTACGAAAATTATATAATATATTATCATGTAATATTTTTCTCTAATTTTTATCGTATAGTGATATAGTATATTCCGCTATATATATACAGCTATTATTTGTTATAAATAATACCGCAACTCAGTAATTTACTCCTATATATAACTCAGCGGTGAGTTGTCAAATTATTTAACGTATTATATATAAACTTACACTTTTTATTATAGAATAATAAATTTATTTATATATGCTCTTATGGTATAAATAAACGTATAATAAAATCATATCGCTTGAAGTAATTTTTATTATAATATACTATATATACTACAATTAAGTTATAAATATCACTATTATTAACCCTCACTCTCTCGACTGCTGCAGAATCTATACATCTTATATCTGTGCTCTCATTTTATTAAATAATTATTAAATTAATTATTAAATTACTTGTGTTATATGGAAAACTATGATTATATTTACATATATATAACTATAATACTTATTTATTTAAATTATTAACATTATTAATTTATATAATGTTTTCCTTTATATATTATTATTATATATATATATACTTAATTATAGTGTTTTTTCTTCTTTAAAAATACCTTTTTCTTTTCTTTTATAAATGATAAATTACTATATTCAGTGTAGTTCATGTTTAATATATATTAGTGTGATTTTCCTTAATTTTTTTCTTGTTTATGTATTCTTGATTATTTAATTTGTAACTCCGATTATTCTTATTATTATGTATTTTGTTTTAAATTAATTTAAGTAATATACGTATTTATTATTATTATTCATTATTATATATTAATTCTCATTGATTATTATTATTATTATTTTAAGTCATTTGGTTTCTTAGTTATGCTTCGCTTTTATTATTATTATTTT
>JABUQX010053273.1:0-2500 GCA_015478945.1 Trachelipus rathkii
AAAAAAAAAAAAGAGAAAGAGATAAATTATTTATTAATTTTAAGTATTATATATATATATATAATATATAAATACTATATAATATAAGTATAAATATAAATATTAATATATAATAATATATATAAATATATATTAAAATATATATATATATATTATATATACTATTAGTATATATATATATATTGATAGTATATTCCAGAAGTTGGACGTGGTTTGTAGAAAAATATCAAAACTAAATCTTCAACCTTTTCTCACAATCTCCTCAGATGATGCTCTTGTATTAGATGAAATTTTTGCAGACTGTTAAAACAAAATGGATTTTAACATCCGAACCGTGTAAACATGGCTTTTGAACATAGAGATCCATTGTTAGAGTGGCTTTGGAAAAAAAAATTCGAAGCCGAAAACAAGCAAACAGGAGGAAACACTAATTGACTAATTGAAAGACTATTGAAACTGATCCTACCTTTTGTATTTCTGGCGCACCGTTTTTCAACGCATGATAATGCAACCACGTAGAATTATTCTTAAGTAAAAATTCAATTCAAAAGAAATCCAAAGAACGTTAGTTCTCAAATAAAAACAAGCCTGTGAAAAAGTGACTAGACAAAATTGAAATTAGGTTTAGATTAAGAAAAAACTAGATAATGCCAACGCTATAATGGAAACTATTACCTTATGAGGAACTGTTTAATGATGTATTGTGAAGGTGAAAGAGAAGATCGTTAAAATGCTTCCCAACTTACTTAACGGAAATTAAAAAAAAGCTACTGGGATAATTTGAGTTGCAATTTAAAAAGACTAAACCTGTTTTATTCTCCATTTTTATTAAACATCTTGGAGAACTCAATCTGGAGGCCTTGAAAAAGTTTTTATATTATTGTTGAAGGAAGATTTTTATTCTCCGAAAGGAGCTCTTGATTTCTTTAAACTACATTATGGAAAAAGGAACAGAATCTGACTTTTTGAAAAGAAAACATTAAAGTTTAGCTAAAAAGTTTTTAATAAACTACTCCAATGTCCAACTATTGAAGCTGAACAGATGCTTTTTTATACCCTAGATTAAAAAAGATTAAAACCGCGTTATTCCGGAATAAGCAATGGGACAAGATAGACTAAATGCCCTCGTTGCGCTTGCAACTGCAGAAAGAGATATTGTCCACAATTGGTTTTTTGACAATCTTGTGATTGACTTATAATGCCAAGTCAACAAAAAACCGACCAAAAAGAAATGGACCTTCAGATACAAATTTCCCAAAAAATTTACAAATTTAATTACACTAACAAGTAAGCAAATTTTTAATATAGATTATCAAAACGCATATCTCTTTATTTTTAAAAAATCATTTCCGGAATAGGTAACTTTTTTTTTTCAAGTGTAATTTTAATGTAACCCGAGTACGAAAAGTAGATAAGAATAATGCGAAGACGTTTGGCATTAAATTTTTTTCTACGACGAAAACGTTATAGGAATTTGTTTATTATTTATCGACTAAATAGCTATAATAATAGTATAGAAATAACGTTTAAATTTGCTTTTTTTTTATTTGTACATATCTTAATTTCTGTAACTTTAAAAAGGTTATAATAATTACCTTTGTTTACAAAATAAATAAATAAAGTATGTAAATAATTCAATACTATCTCGAGAGAATATAGTCGGGTATTATAAAACAAACGTCACGCATAGGTGGGCAAAGTAATAATAATAACGTCATCAATTAATTAAAATGTAGTTAATTAATGTCATAAATCAATAAGTTATCCAGTTAAATAAATTATAATGATATCCTTTTTTTTTAAATTTTCGGAAGTTTGTTTTAAACTTGTGAAAGCATGCGCAACCTTGTTGCAAGTTTGCATAAAAAAAACTTGCTGCAAGTTATATTATCAATATCATTACCATTCGAAAAAGAATTAGGATAAGTTTCAAAATTTCCTGAAAAAAAACCAAAAACCCAAAAAAAAAATTAATTTTTTCTAAGTGTATATATATACATATATATATATATATATACTATATATATATATATATATATATATATATATATATATATATATTATATATAATATATTATATAAATATATATAGATTATATATATATATATCACAACAAAAAACATTTCGAATTAGTAAAATATTAATTGTCTAAATTTAAAATTTAAAGAGAGAGTATTATTTTAAAGTTTTATTTCTATATATTTAAAAGAAAAAAAAGCAATATATAAACAGCCATTAAAGAGTTTTAAAAATTATTTTAATAATATACTACATACGACAATATGTTTTAGGAATATTAAAAAAAGAAAGAATAGAAACAGCAAACTTGGAGATGTTTCTTTACAAAATTCTGCGGAATGCAAATTTACGTAAAATATTTAACCAGTGAAGCTAAATTTGAGTAACGTATACAAACTCGCTCGAATGAATGGCAGAAGAAAGTTTACGCTCTATAACAGACACCTTGGGGTCCATCATTGATAGTTGACTAGCCTTTAT
>JABUQX010053273.1:20000-25403 GCA_015478945.1 Trachelipus rathkii
GTAGGAGGATAGAGTGGGTGGTTTAATTAATTCATTTACTGATTTACTGTTTTAGGGCATGTAAAAATGCAAATTTTTTAAGTTATAAACATAAAAAATAAATAAAATTTTTTAGTAAAAACAAAATATTTAAAGAAACAAAACAAATAAATAAATTTTTATAGTAAAAACTAATGTTTAAAGAAACAAAAACAGAATAAAAAGAAAGTTTTTGAGGATTATGTTATACAAAATAGGAACTTGAATCAATTAGATCAATAGGATCAATAGATCAATAGATCAATAGAATCACAGAAGGGTATGAGGGTGGATCGAGCCCCCTAAATGGGGAAAATAAAAATTTTTTTTACTGATTTGACCTTTCTGATTTACTGATTTACTGGATTTACTGCTTTAGGGTATGTAAAGCATAACAATTTAAGAAAAATAAAATATGACTTGAATTCAAAAATCAATAGATGCAATAGATCAATAGATCAATAGATCATGGAAGGATAGGAAGGTGTCTGGAAGGCAGTTTGATTTAAACTGATTTACTGATTTACTGCTTTAGGTATGTAAAAAATGAAATTTTTTTTAAGTTATAAACATAGAAAGGAATAAATTTTTTTTAGTAAAAACAAAATTTTAAAAGAAACCAAAACAAAATAAATAAAATATTTTATGCAAAGTTGAACAAAATATGACTTTAATCAAATAGATAAATATATAAATATAAAAAAAGATCACGAAAGGGTAGGAAGGGTGGGGTGGGTGGTTTGATTTTAACTGATTTACTGATTTAGGGTATGTAAAAGAATAAATTTTTAGTAAATACAAAATGTTTTAAAGAAACAAAACAATAAATAAAAAATTTTCCTTTACTAAAATTTCGAAAAAAAAATTAAAAAATTTTTTTTGAAATTAAAAAAAAAAAAAAAAAATTAAAAAAAATAAAAAATAAAATAAAAAAAATTAAAACTGAAAGTAGAAAAATTAATTACTAATAAATATAAAAATATAAAGTCAGAAAAAATAAATTTAAAATAAAAAAATTAAAAATTAAATATTAAAAAAAAAAAAAAATTTAACACAAAGTATAAGTGTGTCAATTAAAAATGATATAGAATAGTTATAAAAAAAATTTAAACACAAAGTTTAAATGTAAAATAAATCTTATAAAATACTTAAAGTCAGAAAAATAATTGAATAAAAAACAAACAAAGAAAATTATATATTAACGTTTTATAAATAGAAAAATGAGGAATTTGAAAATCATAAATGTCTATGTCTTCAACTTTAGAAAACGGGTTACCTTTGCATGATGCAATGCAATTGACGACATGTAGGCGGTTGCGCAGAAGCAACTTATGTCTACAGTTATGTGCTATTGTATTTATTAAACGAATGTTTATAACTCTCGGCACCGCACCGGCTCCACCACCGGTGCCGGTACCAACTCTGTCTCCTTCTCAGACTCTTTCCTTCTCCTTCTTCTTCCTCCTTCTTACCGTTTCTTCTTCTGTTTTGCATTCCATGCATTTTTTTCTAGTCGGGAACCCCCATCCGTTGGGGGTCAAGCACCTTTTACGGGACTTATAACCGTCATTTTCGAGATCTACAGGTCCAATAACATATATTTTGATGTAAATATGAAACTAAACGAATATTAATTAACTTAGCACCGCACCGGCTCAGCACCGGGTGCCGATGCCAACTCCGACTCCTCTGACTCAGACTTCGGCATCAACTCTTAGCTGGCGCGGAAGAAACTCTTGAATTCCGCCACCTTGATTTCTTCTTCCTCTTTTTGCCTTCCACGCATTTCTTCTTTTTCAGGAGGGACCCCCCTCCGGGGGGGAATCCCTGAACTCCCGAAACCGAATCCGACTCAGAATCCTTTTCCAACTCCGCGTTCTCTTCTATCCACTTACCAAATTTCACCCTTCTACGATCAATTTAATTTTTAGGGGGCTGCCCCCCCCCTTAAGGGGGGGGGACGCTGGGGTACGTAAGCCTGGGCTGTGCGGGGCCAATATACGGTTATTAATATATATAATATATATATAATATATATATATATATATACTATTATATATTATATATATATATATATATATATATATATTAATATATATTTATTTAATTTATTTTTTTATTTTTATTTATTTATTAATTAATTTATTAATTAATTAATTTAAATTAATTAATTATTTTATTTTTTAATTTTTTTTTTTTAAATTAAATTTATTGCATTTTTATTAGTTTCGAAAAAAACCTGCGGTTTTTTTCGTCGGTCGAAGGGCGGTAATTACCCTTCCGGGCGGTCGATCGTTTACTTCCGGTTTTACTTCCGGCATCCAATATGTCTTTCAACTACAGCGATTTAATCCGACTGAATTTTAAATAATTTTCTTTCGATTACATTTTTTAGTGTAACAAGTCAACCAGAGCACGTAGAAAGACGATTGTAAAACATCGATTTAGGGGTAATCGATCACGATAAAACGACTGGAACCATCAAAAATGATCTACCGATCATTTAAACCTTCTAAGCCAAAAAAAAAAACCCTTTGGGGGGCTCCGCCCCCCTTTTTGTGGGGTAAAACCCTTGAGTTCAAGCTCAAAAACCTCTAAAGTCGGTCTTCCAGACCTTTAATTTCGTCTCACCGACCTTAAAAACTCTAGGTTTGACGTTATCAAACGTCAAAATCTGATGAAATGATGGAAAATTTCCAAGTCAGCTGCCGACATGACTGGAATTTCCAAAACCTTCAAGTGGTTTCAAGTCTTTCCTTCGACGTGCAGGGCTGGCAATGGGAAAAATCCCCAAAATCTCTCCCTGAGTTGGGGATCTTGACCTGATTATGGACAAAACAGTTAAAAGTCAAGGCCAAAAAAGTTCAAGGCCAAAAAAAGGTCAAGGTCAAAAAGGTCAGGTGGGTAAAAGAGGCCAGGGTGGGGTAAAACAGGCCACTTTTCAGTTTGGGCGGTTAGTTGTGCCCCCCTTACTACTATATTATTATATATATATATATATATATAATATATATATATATATATATATATATAATTATATATATATATTTATATATATAAATATATATATATATATTATATATATATATATTATATAATATATATATATATATATATATATATATATATATATATTATATTTTTATACCTTATAATAATATATTGAATTATATTCACATCAGCAACCACAAAAATAAGGCTAAGTCCATCAATTATCACGTGAGATCGAATTAATAATCGGTTTCATTTCTTTACAAATTGAATAAAGAAATTTGTCCTCCATTTTTTCATTATGATATTAAACTCAGGTGAATTATAGGAATAGTTTATTCACATTTTGTTTTTGTGTTTGTGTTATATAGAAGCTAGTCCCAAATGGTCAACAAGGGAAAATGATCGACAGGTCAAATGGTCGACAAGGGAAAATGATCGACAGGTCAAATGGTCGAAACTTGTAAAAAATATGTGGTTATTTAGAGTTTATCTAGCGAAACAACACCAAACATACCTAAAATTCGTAACCTAACCTAACGTAACCTAACTTATACCTAACTTTACTTTAACTTAACTTAACTTAACTTAACTTAACTTAACCTAGCCTAACCTAACCTAACCTAACCTAACCTAACCTAACCTAACCTAACCTAACCTAACCTAACTTAACAACTTAACTTAACTTAACTTAACTTAACTTAACTTAACTTAACTTAACTAACTCAACTCAATTCAACTTCAAACTCAACTCAACTCAACTAAACTCAACTCAACTCAACTCAACTCAACTCAACTCAACTCAACTAACTCAACTCAACTCAACTTAACTTAACTTAACTTAACTTAAACTTTAACTTAACTAACTCAGCTCAACTAACTTAAAACTTAACTTAAAACTTAAACTTAATTTAACTTAACTTAACTTAACTTTACTTTACTTTACTTTACTTTACTTTACTTTACTTTACTTTACTTTACTTAACTTAACTTAACTTAACTTAACTTAACCTAACCTAACCTAACTTAACAACCTAACCTAACCTAACCTAACCTATCCTAACGCCTGCAGCAGGCTGTACGAGAATTTTTGTTGTTGTCGTGTCGACCATTTTCACTGTCGACCATTTTCACTGTCGACCATTTGGGCAAGTCCCCGTTATATAGAGTGTCATACAATCCTATTAGCAACGAAGCTTTCCACAGCTGCAATCTACATCTATTTTTAATTATTTTATTTCATTTTTATTTCTTTATTATTTTTTTTTTAGAAACTTTTATTGTCACTCACGGAAAAGACATGTCATTTACGTGGTGTCTACTAATTTACATTTTTATGATTAAATGAAGTAATCAAATCACTAAAACAAGAGCAAAATAAAAAAAAAAAAAACAAGAACTTGAATAAGAACAAAAAACAAAACAATAAAGATAAAAAGAAAAAGTATAAGCATTAAAGTAAGAAAGACAAAACGGGTAAAAAATTGGAAATGAAGAAAATGAAAATTACTCAAAGAAAAGAGATGAACATAAAATAGTTGAATAAAATGATTTTTCTCTTTTTTATCTACTACCTCTTATCTTTCAATCAGTCTACTCATTTATCTACTTGTCTTTTCTTCAACCCCCTTCTGGCCTATAGTTCTCAAATCTATCTATCAATGTTCACCACTTTATTATCTAATTCCTTTATCTGTCTATCATCTACCGTTATTCTCCTAATACCTGTATTTCTTCAATGTCTACTATCTACCGTCTATCCTCCTCCTACCTGTATTTCTTCAATGTCTACCATCCACCGTCTATTCTCCTCCTGCCTGTATTTCTGCAATGTCTAAGGGATTTTGTATCTACTATTCTATTTCCGTGTGTAGATCTCTAAAATTTATAAAGGCATAAAACCTTTCAACTTACCTTTATATCAATCTACACTCTTTCGCGATTTTTTTTACATAACCACTCAGATCACTGAAGCAAATGTCAGTATTATACACACACACACACACACACACACCACACACACACACACACACACACACACACACACACACACACACATATATATATATATATACACAGAGCTTCAAAATTCAATTTCTTCTTATAGCTTTAGAGAGAAATCTGATTAAATTTCTTTCGGAATTTAGTGTCTCCGAAACCCATTCCAAAATTGCCGATTTCATCGAAAATCTTTTTTTTTCATTTGTGTGACGACAAATTTGAAGTTGGGGTTCCTTTGTGGTTGGTTTGGCGGTGAGTATCGCGCAGCTTTCATGAATATTCAAACAAGTTCGACACCAAAGGGAAAATAATTCTTTCTTTACAATATGTTATTGGACCAAATTTAATTCTTACTTCGGTTTATGCTGCAATTAATTTATCACAGTTCCATTA
>JABUQX010053274.1:5000-7500 GCA_015478945.1 Trachelipus rathkii
GTGATTCTGTGAGTGACTTCCATCGCTTCGTACAAGTTCACTCACTGCGACTTCCACATCAACAAAATCAAATGCAACTTCGAAAGTTTTTTTTAACACTGCACCTTATGTTTCATTGGATTATATTCCCAAAGAATTCACCTTCAACCTTATACCATCTATATTTAAGATGCTGAAGAAATAAAAAACTCCAAGGCACGAAGAGAAATTTCTCTCATTGACAATGGTATTTTATACTAGCTGTTGTTTATATTAATTCCTATCTACAGGGTAAGCTTAAATGAAGATCAACAACAAAAGCTAAATCTGCACTTTGAAACGTGACCATTTGTATTAAAAGGTTGCAAGAAGTTCAAGAAGAAAAAGAAATACATCTGAACAAACTTTTAGAGAATAAAAGACAGCTAACTGAATTATTATTACAAACTCATGGTTCAGAAAGCTCAGAAGATGAGTATGAAAAGCCTTCTAGATATTGAAGAGTTTAAGTCGAAAGCTTCGACTGATGAAGGTCAAGGTTTCTTCCTCATCCTTGTACATCAATATTCCATAACTAATTTAAAAAATTTCCCCTGCTGCACTGAAAAGAAGCGAAAATTGATAATAACTTAGAAGCTTAAATTAGAAGAGGCCATCGATAAGTATCCAGACATTGTACAAAAAGCTGCAATTGCTGCTACTGATCTACATCCAAAGCAAGTTAGCGTTGAACTGCTTTTTCTGCTCTTAGCATTATAAAATCAGACCTAAGAGGAAAAATGAAAGGAGGACCTGGCAGATGCTATTCTATTTTTAAGAACTAATTCATTCATTGAGTAGATGACACTAGATGTAAGTTTATGTAGCAGTTTATATATATATATATATATATAGGTATAATATATATATATATAATTATATATTATATAATATATATATATATATATATATATATATTATATTATATATATATATATATATATATATATAATATATATTACATAATATATATATAATATTATATATTATATATAATATATATATATATATATATATATTATATTATATATATAATATATATATATATATATAATATATATATTATATATATATATATATATATATATATATATATATTATATATATAATATAATATAACATAATATCTTCAGTGCTCTCAATTATGGAATTTCTGGAGAAGAAAAACATTCAAGTACTTCCACATCCTCCATACAGCCCAGATCTAGCTCCGTGCGATTTCTACCTCTTCCCTAAGTTGTAAATGAAGTTGTAGGGTCATCATTTTGGTACGATGGAACACGTGAACTAAACACACTTCTGGAAAATGACTTCCGGTACTGCTATAAACAATGGAAGAAACATTGGAACCGCTGTGTAACCTCGCAAGGGTCATACTTTACTTTGAAGGAGATAACTTGCAATTTCAGGTAAGTCCAATACATTATTAAATGCGACATCAGTACACTTACTTTTGTATATATAATATATATATATATATATATATATATATATATATATATATATAATATATATATATATATACTATATATATAATAATATATATATATAATATAATATTATAATATATATATATATAATATTAAATTTAGATCAAGGGGCTTAAATGTAAGTTTTCTAAGTTTGCAGATGAAAATGGCTACCTTATTAAAGAATAAAGATGGATATATAAAGATTCAAAAATGATCTTGATAAACTTCTTAGGTCGACATATAAGTGGCAAATAAATTTTAATTTAATAGTAAAAAAGTGAAAGGGTTCTTCATTTAGGTACTCAAATAGATATTTATTCTAACGATATGACATGGGGATTGGCTTGAGTCTGTGGAACCAAAAAAAAACGATTCAGATGTGAGTAATAAGCAGCAATCAGAAACTAACTATCAGTGTTTTGGAAGCAAAGGAATAAGTTAAGAGAATGTTAAGTATAGTAAATCGCAATATGGTTTAAAAACTTAACAAAGTTTATAAGTTAGCTGTAGATAAATAGCATTTTTTAGGTAAATATAGAATTGCACACAGGTTTTGGGCCCCTTATTTAAGAAAAGACCTAGGTATGCTGAAAAGAGTTGTAAAGCAGTGCAACAAGGATGATTTCTGGCTTTTGAGGGTAAGGAGTATTTTCGAGAGGCTGAAGGAGTTAGGAATGTTTTCTTTAGAAAGGCGATTTATCATTTCGTGTATTTTGTAGCTAATGGACCCATCTATGTATATTTTAAGTTTGAAGCCATTTCGAAAAAAAAATTGGTAAAAGTTGAAAAAAGAACAATGTCAAAAACAAAGGTGCTTGAAAAAAATCAAAATTTTAATAATCACAGACACAGAAAAGCATTCGAAAACGACGTTTAGGGTCAGAAAAAAGCTAGAGATTCTTTATATCCCATCAAAAATTGGGGCTGACAAAATTAAGAATATTATTCACTTAGGGTGGTGAAAATTGGGCTTCAGCCCGAAGCAAATATTGGACCCCTCCCCTTAATTG
>JABUQX010053274.1:10000-12766 GCA_015478945.1 Trachelipus rathkii
AACGAAAAAATAAGGGAGGAGAATGGAGTGAAGGCTATATTAAATAAGATGGATGCAGCCAGATTGAGGTAGTGGAGACACCTGGGGAGGATGCAGGAGCAAAGAGTGACCAAGAAGAGATGATATTGAAGACCACAGGGATCAAGGCCAAGAAAAAGACCTAGGAAGAGATGGGAGAGCTTGGTGGAGGACTAATTGAGAAGACAGGGAATACCATCGATGCTGGAGCTGAGAGAAGAGTTAGTCCTGTAGGATAGAGGAAAATGAGGAAGAACGCTTTCCCCGCTGACAGGGTCTTGACCCTTCCCGGGAGCGGTTGTAAGTTGTAGGTATATATATATATATATATATATATATATATATATATATATATATATATATATATATATATATATATATATATATATATATATATATTATATATTTATATATATTATCATAATATATATATATATATATAATATATATATTATATATATAATACAAAAAAAATTATGAAAAATAAAAAAAAAAAATATACAATCTACACACACATATATATATAATATATATATATATTATATATATATATATATATATATTATAAAATATATATATATACCACAAAAAATATAACAAAACACACATCTGAAATTTCAAACCTGATCAAACAACATAACCTAATTAAAAAATCAGCACAGCAAACAATAACCTAAATTAATAATTTAAACACATCACAAACTTAACCAAAGCACACACCTCAAACAACTTTCAAACATTTCTAACAAAAAAACCTTCAGAACACAAACAACAATAGAATGTGGAACACAATAAAAATTCTGAAAATGCAAAAAAAAACTACCAATCTCCCACACATGAATCCATAAAAAATCCAAACTCTCAACTCCCACAAACAACAAAACAACACGCAAACCTCCTCGCTACACATTTTGCAAAACAAAGTCTCAAACCTACCCACCCACAAAACAGGAAAATAATCAAATCCCTTAAGAAGATAAAAAGTAATCACGACCAAACAATAGAAATAACACCAAATGACATAAAAAAAACACCATAAAAACTCTTAAAAACTCACCAGCAACCGGACCTGACAACATCTCAAATATACACCTTAAACACTTAGGTAACACTGCACTAACCCATTTAGCACACATATACAACTGTTCCATTAAACAAAATTTTATTCCCTACATCTGGAAAAGAGCAATCATCATCCCAAAACTAAAACCAGGAAAAGACCCCTCAAACCCCTCCTCCTATCGTCCAATCTCACTCTATGTAAACTCCTAGAAAAGCTCATGCATATGACATCAAGATCCCTCATCACTTTTCTTCTGGAGGGGAGGTGGAAATCAAAGTTCAGGTAGGACAGGAATTCGACAAAGAACTCAGAATCCACAATGTGAATAGGCCCAATGTCATGTAGCAGAAATCTAGAAACAAAAATATTTGATGAGAAATGATATTAATGACAAATGAAACGGTATTTCAAATTCCGAAAATTTTTGTTGGACTGTATCTGTTAGTTTTTTAAACACTGTTAAGTTGGTGACACCACTTATAGGTTAACCCTGTACTTAAAATAAAACCTTACTTATAAAGCAAATCAAGAGCTCTTTTTGTTTAAAATATTTTTCGACCATAGACTGGAGAAGGATGGTCCTGGCGCTTTTTGCTGGGTTGTTTCACTGTCCTGTTTGAGCAGCTCCGGCCCCCTGTGACCTCCTTCAATTGCAGTACAAAGCTCCTTGTGCAAAGAAGGATATGTTTCTAAAAAATTTATCTTGCAATATCCTATTCATGTAGATCTAATATATGTTATATTAATGATTGAATTTTGAAATTATTAGAATGCAAATAGAAAACAACTTATCGCTGAGTAAGTTATTTACGATCCAAGTAGTACGATTTCAAAGCTATGTGTTGATTTAATGTTAGCTGAAGGTTTTTTTTTCTCCCATTGAGAGCATTCAAATCTTTCCCTTGAACATCACTCTATTGCCCTCAATATACTCCTTCTTGCTCTTGACAAACCCAAAGTACTTGATAAGATGGGGTCATAAAGTGCTCCAGTAATCTTTGGCTGTTTTTTTTTTTCGTGGAAGTACAGGCATCTCACACTCAATATTTCAAGAGTTCACTTCAACAACCTTAAACAGTTTGCATTATTTTCTCCCTTTAAGCACTTATTATATCCGTTTTATCCCATTTAAACACAAATCATAAAGAAGGTTTAATCGCTTAAAACAAGTTAACCAATAAACTTAAGTAAATTGCTATAATAATAATAATATAATAATAAAATAGTAATAATAATAATAATAAATAATAATCAATAATAATAATAATAATAATAATAATAATAATAATATAATAATATAATATAATATAATAATAATAATAATAATATAATAATAAAATATATATATAATAATAATAATAATAAAATATATATAATAATAAATATAATAATAATAATTAATAATATAATAATAAATATAAAATATAATAATAATAATAATAATAAATAATAATAATATAATAATAATTAAATATAATATATAATAATAAAATATCATCAAGATATTATAATATAATTATAATTATATTTATTATTAATTATTATTATTTTATTTATTATTTATTTATTATTATTATTATTATTATTATTTTATTATTATTATTATATATATATATAATATATATATATATATATATATATATATAATATATTATATATATATATAATATTATATATATATTTAT
>JABUQX010053275.1:15000-17500 GCA_015478945.1 Trachelipus rathkii
CAATACTAGTGTAAAAACTTTTTATTATATACTTTTTGCTATATAATCCATTGTAAAATGTCTTTCATTAAGGGAGGAGGTAGGGGAAAGAGGTTGGTGGGATGCATTTAAGTTGGGTAACGGTCCCGCACTCTGGTAACACAATTTATCTTAAATAGATTTGTTGGATATATATATATATATATATATATATAATATATATATATATATATATTATATATATATATATATATATATATATATATATATATATATATATAATAGTATATATATATATATATACATATATTATATATATATATTATATATAATATATATATATATATATATATATATATATATATTTAATATATATTATATATTATATTATATATATATAATATATATATATATATAGTATATATATATATATATATATATATTTATATATATATTAATATATAATATATATATATATATATTACAGTATATATATATAATATATATATATATATATATTATATAATATATATAATAATATATATATATATATATATATTATATAATATATATATATATATATAATAATATATATATTAGTGATGGACCGGATGTCAAAATTGAGTGTTGCGGATGCGGATGCGGATGCGGATCTTAAGGAGGGATCGGGATGCGGATCTTAAGTAGGATTGCGGATGCGGATGCGGATGTTTACTCTTTGAAGTTTGAATTAAAAATTATATATATATATATATATAATATATATATTATATATATATATATATATATACAGATATATTATATATATATATATATATAATATATATATATATATATATAATATATATTTACAAGCTGTCACCACCACTTCACGGGCAGAAGCCCTATTCAGGAGGGTGTTGTGCACGCCAAAATTCATTCGCTAGCGCATAAAATACGCAGATTGAGCACATACGCAGGCTTTAAAGTGAGGGAGAAAATCAGCAGGAAACACAGAAGATGGAGGAGAATTCCAGAACAGAGGTAGCAGGAAAGAAGGAAGCACCGCAGCGAACTAGCCTGGAGATACCAATATCTACACAAAACTCATTGTGCGCAGACACAGCACCCCTTGTTGCTACGAGGGCATCGTAAAGGTGGTGGTACGCGAGTGGTAAGTTCCCTCGAACCACCTACCGCTGCGGTACTATAGAAAAGCGGATAAACTTACCAGCATCGCGCCGCCAAAGATTAGAGAGTCAGGAACTGGGGAAAGTACAGAACAGTTTATTAGCCTTTTGGCCCTTTGACTCGACCCTATCAAAAAGCCGGGTGAAAACCAGAGGCCCCCCCCCCCCAGATATTGAGAAACAGTACTCTTATACAAAGTGATGAGATCCTTGTATAGCTAAGTAACTGAGAAGAGAAAAAAAAGTCTCGCAGTCTAAACAGGAACTCCAGTTTCTTTGCAGGCCGCCCTAGCAAACCGTTGCTATGATGTGAGGTTCCAAGACTTTTTTAGTTTATTTAAGGCACAAGGATGTTTATATTGTCAACAGGAGAGACGGAGAAGCCGTCGAAAGAGTATAGGAAAGTTTAGAAGGTTGTTTTAAGAAGAGAGAATTTGTTTTAAGAAGATTGAGTTTTTTAAAGAAATTGGAATTTTACAAGTTTTAGGATGACCCAATCGGGAAATTCTATCCAGATCAGCCGATAATAGAATCGCGAAAAGATTAAGAGCGAGAGGCATTAATAGAAGTAAAAAGGAGCAAATTGATAAACTTGAGAAGATATCGAGTTCTCGGACATATAAGTGGATAAGTTAGATGTGCAGGTGAGAAGGATCATTATGAAAAGTAAGAAATAAAGTAGGCAGATAAGACCGAAACCCTGAGGAACAACCACTATTGACAGAAAAAGAAGAAGAAGTCGCTCCATCAACCACAGCCGATATTGAGCGACTTGAAAGAAAGCTAGACAATAAGTAAGCAAAGAGAAGGAGGAAACCCAAAGGAGGGGAGCTTGAAAGAGGCAGTAGACACCTGCCAGTTACCCGTCAAATGCTTGATATGTCAAGCGCCAACCACCCAAGTCTCCCTAGGTACCTAAGAGCGGAACCTTAAATCGGGTAAATATGAAAGTATATTCCTAGTAGACCTTGAACGCCGAAAGCCGTACTAGCGATCGGAAAGAAGAGTATGAGATTCTAGATGGTCTTAGAAGTGAGAGTTAAGAAGGGTTTCAAAGATCTTAGATAGAATACAAGTGAGAGCTATAGGGCGATAGTTAGAAGGATCAGAGCGGCTTCCTTTTTTCGGAATAGGTTAGACATGTGCGTGCTTCCAACACTGAGGGAAAGTGCTAGTAGATACATAGACGCATTAAAAGTTGACGAGGGTGTGACGTCAGCCACATAAAGCACATTCCCTCAAAACTCGGGGAGGAATGCCATTCGGGCCACCCGCCTTCCCAACGTTCATAGATCTCAGAAACCCATGCACCTGATCAAAGGTAATCTCAGGCAAAGACATAGGACACCTGA
>JABUQX010053275.1:35000-37500 GCA_015478945.1 Trachelipus rathkii
GAATACCAACCATATGACAAGAATATGGCTAGTTTGGTAGATGTCTGATAAATTAAACTAACATGTTCTTCCAACAAAAAGACAAACTCTCTCTTTATTTATGAATTATAAAAATTTGAAGAAGCAAACCATTAGAGAAGCTCTGTTATCAACTGTATCTTAACAAACTGTATCTTAACAAATTATTTGATTAATGGCAAAAACTTATGAAAAATAAAGAAAATAAACAGAAACAGTCAAAAAACTGGCAAAAGAAGCAAAGAAATTGGAATGTAAATTCGGACCAATTATTTGATATAGCTCACGCTGGTGTTATGGATATTATTGCCTCTCTCTCTCTCCCTCCTTCTCCGTCCTTGTTAGGCTACTTCAGTTTTTTATCGTTTCAAACAATTTTTACCTCTATTGCAGTCAAATTTTTTTATCATCGCAAGCTATTTTTACCTCTATGTCGTTATCGAATATTTTGGGTTTTCCCCCACAAAATTCTCTCTCCTTTGCTTATTTTCGTAGGGGATCAAAGTACTTTTCCGTTCACTCTCGTGTTATGCACCGAGTCTCCCGCCTTTTAAAGTTCATTCCGTTCCGATCTTCAATCAACGCAGCTTGTGTCTAGCTCTGTGCTTTTCTTCTCTCGTCTTGTCTCTGACGTCATCATCGTGTTTGTAACCGATTTTCAACGGTGTTTTCTATTTTCTTGGTGAAAAGTGCTTTATAGTGTAATAAGCTCGGGGTGAGTTTTTGGGCAGTTTTTATATTTAAATTTTTTATATTTTTTATATTTTTTAGTGTTTAATATTATTAAAAGTGTTTAGTAAATAAAAAGTGCCATATATTTTATAGTGAAAAAGTTCATATTGTGCCACAGTTTATATTAATTTTTTATAATAGTTCTTTATAAAATTTTATTTGTTTTAGTTATCGAAAATGTAATTTCCTCCGGCCCCTCTGGCAAAAATTGTTTTTCATGTTCAAATAACCTCATATTTTATATATATAAATTCATTATTGTTATTATTTAGCTGTTGTTATTTTTATTATCAATTATTATTTTTATTTATATTTTTATATAGGTTTATATGTGCCATTTGCCTTCTGATGTAGATTATTAAACTGAAAACTATCCTGTGTATTTTTATCCATTGTGGTCACAAACAACGATCTAGTGACATCAATATTAAAATTAAAGATGATAAAAAATTTCTAATGCTTCAGAGGGAAGGAAGAAAGGGAAATCTGGTGGGAGTTGATAAGAAGCAAAAATTGATTCTGAAGCAAATGAAAAACAAAGAAGGTTGGAAAAAAAGAAGGCTGCGGAAGTCATTTTCATTTCAAGAAACCGCTGCTGTTGGGTCGTCTTCTGGTTCTTCAGTCAAAAGTGATTCATCAGAGGAATATGTCATTAATCAAGATCAACCATCAACATCAAAAAAAACTTTCATGAGAAAGAAGAGGAAACTTTGTGATGAGCATTTACTCGCAACTTTAGATGTTACCAAAGTTAGTAACAGATCTGCTTCTTTAATAATGATTCCTACATTAAGTATTCATGGGGACTGTCCAGAGGATTATAATGTGAGTTATTCTCCTATACGAAGAGCGAGAGAAAAATTTAGGAAACGGCTCACAAAGGAACTAAAAGTTAGTTCAAAGCTAATGTTCCAATTACTGTACACTGGGACAATATACTTCTTGAAGACATCACAGGAAATGAAGTACTTGATAGCTCCCTATTGTAATCACAGGAAATGGTGGTGAGCAACTTCTTGGAGTTTCCAAAATTCAAGATGGTTCCGGCAATACTATAGCAATTGTAGTCTGTTATATGATTACTGATTGGAATTGAGTTAAACAAGTTAAAGCTATGTGCTTTGATACACCGACATCTAACACAGACAGAAAAAAAGGGGTCTTGCTCACCAATTGAGCAAAAGTTGAATAAAGGGCTCCTGTATCTTGGCAGCAGGCACCACATATTACAAATTATGTTACAGTCTGTTGTTTCCCTGCATCACAGCCGTTGTCTGGGCTTAGTATCGATTTGTTTAAGTGTTTTAAGGCAAAATGGCCTAAAACTGATCAGACTTCATATGGCATTGCAAAAGATGATGAAAATATAAGAATGGATATTAACAGTTTTAAAAATGAAGCTTTATGAAGAACAGCCAAGAGATGATTATAAAGAACTATTAGAATTGTCAGTTATTTATCTTGGTGGATGTCCAAGGTCAGGAATAAATTTTAGGAAACCTGGAGCATATCATAGATCAAGATGGATAGCGAAAATACTTTATTGAATGAAAATTTGGATGTTTAAGCGGCAAATTATCTTAGAAAACAGAAAAATGGTTGAGAGATTTATGGTGCTTTTCGGTAGAGATTTACCTTAAACACTGGATCATGGCTCCTTCTTCACAATGTGCTACACGTAATGACTAAGAACCTCTCAAAGGCCTCCACAGGTATGAAAGAAAATATAAATGATGCAAAATCATTTGTG
>JABUQX010053275.1:67500-69106 GCA_015478945.1 Trachelipus rathkii
TCAAATAAATGAAAATACAGAAACAGGAATTCAAATTCATGAATCTTTCATTGAATTCTTTAATATCGAGGATCAAAAATCTGAAACTTTACAAAATGTTGTGTTAAAATTTTTCAAAGATAATGAACTTGATATTTCTAAATTGCGGGGACAGGCTTACGATGGAGCAGCAAATATGAAAAGCGCTTATAATAGTCTTCAAAAAAAATTCTTAATGTGGCACCAACTGCATTATATATTCACTGTTGCGCTCATAATTTAAATTTAGTTCTTAACGATGCAGTGTCTAATGTAACAGAAGTAAGAAATTTTTTCGATTTTGTAGAAAATGTATACACATTCTTTGCTAACAGTATTAAAAGGTGGGCTTTATTAATTTCTAAGACCGAAAGTAAAAAACATACGCTAAAGAGATTAAACCCAACTCGCTGGTCCTCCAGAAATGATGCGTTATTTGCTCTAAAATTCAATTTTGTAGATATGCATTTTACTTCAAAAGACGTATCATCGAAATGCTCGCCGATGCTCTAAATTTAAAAAAGTAAATAAAGGTTATAATAAATATATTTTTCGAATTATTATGCAAACTGAACTATTGACATCAATTAATCCTGTTTCTAAATTATTGCAGACTAAAAATTTTGATTTGCAAAAAGCATCAGTTAATGTTACATTCAGCGTATGATAATGTAGTAGCTTTTAGAAATAATTTTCTGTTGCAAAATTCTAAATTTGAAAATACATGGATACGAAAAATTAAAAAACATTTTGTTGAACTTTGCGATGACAATATTGCGCAATTCAGAACACAATTTCAGAATTAATGTTTTTAATGCCACTTTAGACATAATTATTGCGCAATTAAAAGAAAGATTTTTAAGTTTTCACGACATAAATAAATTATTTTGTGTAATTTTTCAATACAATTTAAGACAATCATCTGAAAATCAACTAATTGATCTGTGTCAGCCCTTACTCGAAAAATATACCGACGACTTAACCGCAGATTTAAAACCGCAGCTATTGTCTTTTAAAAAAACTTTTAAAAGTAAATTAGAAAATATTAATAGTGTTTTTGAATTAGCTGAATTAATCGTTACAGAATATTCTGTACTTAGTACAACATTTAGTGAAGTTTGTGCTGTTCTTTATTTATTTTTTACATTTAGAGGATCTACAGCTAGCGCAGAAAGAACTTTCTCAAAACTAAAATTAATAAAAACATACCTAAGAAACTCTATGGGGGAGAAACGTTTGTCAAATTTAGCGATTTTGAGCATAGAAAATGAAAGGGCCCGCAAATTAAGTTTAAAAGAAAGTGAATTTTAAAAAGTGAATTTTTATTTTATTTTTGATTTTCTTAATTTGTAAATAAAACCTTTGTTTGTTTTGTTAATAATTCTATTAACTTGTATATTATGTTTAATAAAAAATTACTAAAATATTTTAAAACCTTTATATGATATTTTTTTACCCCACTTTATTGTTCTATTTCTAATTCTCTATTAAAATTATCTTACCTAAAGTTTCAATACATAATTATAATATTTATGTTCAAGTCAAGTTCAAGAACAAAAAATAGGCCCCTTTAGGTCGTGGGCCCGTG
>JABUQX010053276.1:0-12500 GCA_015478945.1 Trachelipus rathkii
GCTTGGATTGTAGATGGATTAGAATATCGCATACGCTTAGGCCTAGGGTTGGGGCTTTAGCTGATAGACCTTATCCTCCATGAAATTTTATGAACCTTATATGAGGAGACATTTCTCCAAATAAATAGCTAAATTGAAAACACTTTTTATTTTGAGCCAATATTATACAACACGGCAGCCAATATTTTTCTTGGCATGTACATAGGTACATACAATATTAATGTATAGATAAATAATAGACGAATACAAGGTCTGCGCTTAATTAATTACAATGATATTTTCTATAGTATCTCAGAAAAAATAAAAAAATACAGCGCCTGGTCAGCTATCGGTATGGAAAATATTTGTGGATTTAAGCGGTCAAGGGATTTTAAAATTCAAAATTCCAGTGGAAACAATGAATATATATTATATATACTATATATTTAACATATATATATATATATATATAGCGATTTGAAACTCTTATGACATATTTATATATATATGTTCAATACATATAGCTATAGTATAATACAAAGACCATATAAATATTTAATATATCTTGCAAGATATAATTATATACGGATGTAAAACTTAAATGCATACCCTTAACATATGTACATATATACACAGAGAGAGACACGTATTATATATATATATATATATATAATACAAGGTGGTAGCCGAATTTCTTAACCAAACTGTTACAATTTTATTTATTAATCTTAACAATGAAAAAATGTGTCAATAATCAATTATATTATTAATTAAATTAAAAAGATATATATCTAAATATCTATATAAATTTATTGTATAAAATATATATTTATACGTAGTAATGTATTTTTAAAATATATATATATATATATATTATATAATATATATAATATATATTATTTTTACAGTTAGACACCATTATATAAACACTAACTTACAAATACTGAGTTTGACATAATAGTCCCTCACATATATATCATACGGAGGGAGTGGTGTGACTCAATTTTTAAATCTATAAGATACTAAAGACGGAGAGCCAAGAAAGTAGTAGCACAACAACTCAGACGAACCAGAGTAACTCAGTGACGACCTGGGTCTTTCTACGCTTTTAGATTGGGACGTAGTGCTCTAACCGCTTATATATATTAGTAGTACGTAACGGACGCCATTTTGGTTGCTAGAATTCCATTCCTTCTTGACTTATAACGAGCCGACTCCACCATCGAGATATGATCCTATTATATATATATTCTTCTTAATCTTTACTTATAATTAAAAATAACTAAATATTAATATAAATGATGTTGGTTCATTTATTAATTTAATTAACTTTGAGTTAAATAAAAAATAATCAAGATATAAAATTTTTGGTGCTCCTGCCGTAATATAACAAATATAAGATATTAATTATTGTTGTTTAATAATTATATAAAAATTTTGTAATATTAGTCATAACTATGTAAATTGCTTTTAATCTATATAACAGATATTTTCTTCAATCACAGTAACGAACATAATATGTTCTCACTCCAGGAACCATCCTTCCCTTCACCAGTACTGCAAACTTCGTATCCCATCGTTGCAAGCTCTTGTTGTTCTTGGTATCTCGTTCTCTAATAATTCCTTTATCTTCGAGAGTTACTTCTCTTTTCTTTTATATATATATAATATATTATATATTAATTAATATATATATATATTAATAATAATTAATATTAATATTAATATATTAATATATATATAAATATAAAATTAATATAATATTAATATATATATATTATATATAATATATATATATATATAATATATATAGTATAATATATTTTGACGATACTTCTCTTTTCTTTTTTAATATATATATATCATATATTATATATATATATATATATATAATTATATATAGATATATTAAATTATAATAAATATATTATATATATATATATAATATATATATATATCAATATATATATATATATATTAATAATTAATATATTAATATATATATATTAAAATATATATATATATATATATATAATACTATATATATATATAATATAATCTAAAAAAGGCCAAGGATAAATTCCAAAATTATAGCATAAGTTGTTCATTACATTGCTAATATTAAACAAAAAGAATAAAGATATAAGAAAAAGTGGGACAGAGCGAGAGTGTGTCATAGAGCTGGTGGGAGATGATCAAAAAAATTAGTAACTTTCGGTGAGAGGACAGATACAGTTGTCATAAAAAATATAAATTGAGAAGTGAGAATAATTTAACTAGGGTTTTTGCCCCATAAAAAATAAAGCAAAAAAAAAAAAGATTGTTTTTCCTACCTCTCATTTATTGTTTAATGCAGTTTAAATATACATAGGTTTTTCAAAATGGCTGGTGCAATTTTTCAATATTTTTCCTGTTCTTTGAAGTTTCGTTTTGACCTTGATTAATGTTTTCTAGTATTTTAAATCACAAATGCTATCGAGTAAAGTAAGGATCTAGGTAAGCGCATTATTAATATAAGTAATGTATAATTTAATGGGTAATCTAGAGAACACTTTTATTTCTATGCTACTATATTTACAAAAAAACTAAATATATATATTATAGGAAAAGAGAAAATAAAATAAACATTAACACCTCAAAATATAATTAAACACAAAAGTTAATAATATAAACAATATTTAATATTTTGTTAATTGTTTTAATAAATGTGTGTCATTTAACTTGACTATTATATAAAAAAGAAATATAAATTTATTATTATATATATACTATTAATATATATATATATACCTATATATATATATACGTATATTATATATATTAATTTAATATATATAATATATATATCATATATAAATATATTATTATATAGTATATATATATAAATATTAATAATATATATATATATATTAATATAATATATATATATATATATAATATATAATATATAATTATAATATATTATATATTATCTAATAATATAAATATATATTATAATATATATTAAATTAATATATATCGGTAATTATACTAATATATAATTCAAGGCTGGGTTCAAAAGATATCTAATAGTTTACATATGATAACTTATTACATTGAGTACTTAAGTATACATTATTGGATAGTACTTATAATACTTGTATACTTTAAATAGGAGTTTTTAAACCCGGAGTTAACTTTGAATCTATGAAAATAATTGCAAAGTACTTTGCAAAGTATACTTTTTAGTGAGCTTTTATACTAGCTCCAATATTAAATATTTTTATTTTATAAATATTATTTATGTATTTGAATAATTATTATTTCTTTATATAATTATTTCTAAAAATGTAAATAATTTCTATTACAAATAATATAAAGTATGTCATTATATATTAATATTAATATATAAATTATATATATTTAATTATACAATATATATATTATATAATATATATATATAATATTAATAATATATTATATATTATATATACTATATTAATATAAATATTATAATTATATATATATATTATAATATATAATATTATATATATATATATATAAATAATATATATATTAATTATATATATATATATATATTATATATATATATATATAATAATATTATATCATATATATATATATATATATATATATATTATATATAAATATATTATATATTTATATATATATAATATAATTAACTATATAATATTAATATATAATATAATAGTATAAAATATATTATAATATATATATATATATTAATATAATATATATATATATATATATATATATAATTAATAATTATATATATATAAATATACTATATAATATATATATATATATTAATATTATATATTATAATATTAATTATAATATTAATTATATAATTAATTTAAATAAAGTATATATATTAACTATAAAATATGCGAGTATAACCAAATACGCCAATTGAACATATTTTGAATTATTATTTATTAGACCGACCTATAAGTTTCGGGTACTATTTACAAGACTACAATATAATATAGATAATTTATAAATCAAAATATTTAATTTAAAATTAATTAAAGTCATAAATGTACCTTTTATAAAAAGGCTAGCTCAGACGTTAAAATATTATAGATAATAAATGAATAGCAAATACGACATAAAAACTAGAGTTCTTAATTTAAACAAAATCTCACTTCATTATTAAAAGACTCTGTTAAAATTTAGACTTTCATTTAAGGTGTTTGAGATATGCACTAAATATATACAAGTGAATTCTAACAATAGAAGATTTACTGAGGGTTCCTACAAGTGTGAGGTATACTTATATTATCCAAAATTGTATATTGTATATATGGGTCCGTTTTCTGAAGAGAAATAAGCATTATATAGCTGAATAGGGGGATGATATAAATGTCAGTCTAAGAGTAAGTCTAAATGTAAATGTAAGCGAATAACTAAGGTCTCAAATAAGAATAGAAAAACTACGAGTAGCCTTTTCTATGTAGGTGGCATCACAATCACCGCCCGCACTTGTAATGATATATATTTTACTGATGAGCTATTAAAAACATTTAGATTTATTTACTATTTAAAATTTATAATAATTCCAATTATTGCGGCTTATAAATTGTTAAATGTAAAATCAAATTTAAACTGATTATAAAAGTTTTGTTTTATAGTAACCGAGTAATTTAAGGCTGTAAACTATCGAATATCAGAAATTGTTTCCCCTAGAAATAAGGCATACACTTCAAATATATCATATCAATATAATTAATCCTCATTAGGTATAAGCTGAGTTAATTTAGCCAGAGAGAATTTGTCAATATAAATTTCGCGAATATGAAATTGAAACAAACTTATATGAGTCAATAAATATATATATTCTATTTGGAATCCACATTCACACTTACAGAAAATATATAAGTTTTCAAGGAAATCAAGTTTCTTTATATTGTAAAATTAAATCAATGATGAATAAATCGAAATTTTGTATCCCTGTTAAAGAAGTTATCAATAAGATATGATTATTATAAATAATTAGAGAAGTTACAAAACTTTTAACGTTTTATATTTATTACCACAGTATAATAGTATTATATATAAGGCCATAGATGGTGATGAGGTTTTTAGGATATGGAAGATATATTGTGTAACAAGCCTTTTATGGAGGTATAGTTCCGATGAGTTGAAGAGAGATGCACAATATAATAGTATACCATAACTAATTATTATAGAGCAATAAAATAGTACCTACACTTAATATTTATAGGAGGTAGGTGGGATAAGGTGACTGTGGTATTATAGGAGCAATTATGCTTTTGAGTATGTTGATGGAAGAATAATGCTAGTGTATTATATATATAGGTTAGAAAAGAGGTGTGAATCGAGTAGACTGAGGACTTATAGTATGGTGTAGAACAAGGTGCTTAGTATATAGAGTAAAATAGTTAAAGAATGGTAAGTTCGCAGGTATTGATAGAATTACTGGTGAAATGATCAAGAATAGAGGAGAGATTGTGTTTGACCACATATGGAAGTTGTGTAACAAAGCGTTTGTGGAAGCTGTAGTTCCGAAGAATTGAAAAAGAACAATGACAGTGTCTACCCTTGTATAAGGGTAAAGGTGGTAAAGGGAAAAGTAGAAACTATAGAGGCATTAGTTCATTGAGCGTTAAAGGGAAGATATATGCTGGTATTTTGGTTGAAAGACTGCGTTGACCGACTGAGGTGCAGATTGTTGAAGAACAAAGTGAATTTTAAAGGGGTAATGGATGAGTAGATCAAATTTTTACATTGAAGGAAATGAATGAGAATATGAAGAGAGAAAAAGAACAAACTGTATTTGGGATTTATGGACTTGCGACAAGTGTATGGCAAGATTAGTACGGAAGCTCTGTTGCATCTGTAAATGAAATATGATTTTGGTTGTGGACTTCTGATGAAATCAAAAGTATGTATGTTGATAGTGAATTGTGTGTAAGTAATTTATTTACTCTTTATTTTAAATAAAATTTTAATATTTAAAGCTAAGAGCAAATTTTGGATTGTAATTTATGAGTCTCATATCTATTATAATATCACAATTTGTTATGGATGGGGTAATATATTAGAAAATAAGAATATTTAATGAAGGAATCGCAACATATTTTACTATATATTTGAAGTGTTTTAAAAAGATTAGGGGGATGAAAGAAATGGAAGAGAGTGGAAGGGTTCACCCTAAACTCATAATTTATATAATGGAGATGATTTGGTTTATTGTGTCGGTGAATCTGAAAAGATAGACTTAGAGAGGAGTGGTAGAAAGATATTGGTAGGTTATGTAAAAAGGAAGGGGTTTGGAAGTAAATGTAGAATATAAGAGTAAGGTTATTAGGTTGTAAAGTGAGAGGACAGCCATTGTGCATATATATAAAGCTATGCTAGATGTGAGCAGCGGAACAAAGTTCTGAAGTTTAAATATCTTAAGATAAATGTTGATGCAAAAGGGATGGATAATGCATGTGAGTGATAGTAAAAAAGTTGTGAATGGCAGGTAAATGGCTGGTGCAATTGTACATTATGAGTTGAGATATATAAAGGGACTAAAGTCTTATGAGTGTGCACTAAGGAGTCTTATTGATTGTATGTTGTTAACTTAATGTGGATTAATAGTATAGTATTACTATACGGACTATGGTACTATAAATAAAAGAGGTATTATTAGATACTATAATAATAACAATAGTGTCAAGATAGACATATCTTAGGGGAATGTGTTTAGAGGTGTGAGAAGAATTATATATAAATAGGAGAGAATAGAGTATTGTATTAAGAGTTGTGTGGGTGGTGAAGAAGGGGTAAAATGAGTAGAATAAAATGATATAGTACTAGATTGAGGATGGAAGTTTTTGAGTCTCATAGTGGAAAAGGATGGAAAGATAAGTCGGTTTGGTTAACGTATTAGTTTTATTGTTGAGTGTCTTGTGTACAGCACAGATAATAACCATGTCCTTAGGAGACCGACGAAGAGAATAATGCTAATTATTTTGAAGGATTAGTATAAAATATCTGAAGAGCGAGGAAATATGAGTCCTGGAACAGCAGAGCATGTAGTAGGTGCATAAAATAGGAAGTGAAAGAGATCTTTCGGTGCGAAAGGGCGCACGATTTGTCTATTTGAGCGAGTGCCCACCTGGGCCAAGGGATGAGCCCACATTAATAAGATGCCATAGGTGAGGGCCTTTCTCGCCCGGTGCTCTTGAAGCTATCTCTTATTGCGTTGAGATCGTGACTAGAGAGAGAGCGAATCCAGAGGATTTCATCCACAAAAGGTATAAATGGGGCGGTCACACAGATCATGACATTATCTTTCGACTCTGGATTATCATATCGGCTTGCTACTATATTTTTCTGTTTCCGGAGCGGTGCATGTTAACCCAGGTTAGAACCAGGTTCAAGCACAACCTTAACCTCCCGAACCACTATTTTGCTGACGAGAGATTGTGGGGAATCAGATGATTATATTAGAAGTAGCTAGTTGACGCCTAAAGTACGAATGGATTATAACTAATAACATAAATACATATTAATGAATCCTATATATATTTTGCATTTACACCAGTTATATTTTGAGAGGGGCCCTATTACTAAAAATCATTTTAAACGATCGAGTAATATATATATAATTAATTATATATATATGCATATGTAATACCTATCCAAGACCTATCAATATACATGAGGTCAATATGTATCAAGTAATAAAAATATAGATTATAGCGACTATGAAAGGTTAGATTCCACACCTAAATCCGCCCATCAGCCATATTTTCAAAGTGACAATGAAGGAAGCTTCAATGACAGCTAAATTTTAAATAAGCTAAATTTTTAATACGATTCGTTTCAAAGTTACGGATGATGTTAAGGTAAACCACTGATGTTGTTTGGGTTTGTTTGAATTCGTTATCCATGTTGCAAGACGGGGCTTGGCAACACCTTATTGATCACTCTAAAATTCCTCCAGTACAACTTACGATATTACTTGCGATTCAGAGCGTGCAATGACGTCACTAGACGTAGTGTAATCCCTGTAGTGGGTATGAAGTTAGAAGGTAAAAATCACACGACGCATTATTTGTCGCTTAAACAACGTATGTGTTTGAACGCGAGCTCATCAAAATTAACCTATTTTGGATTTTGGGAAAACAGCCCCACAGAAGATTTAAATGAGATGATAATAGCGAATCGACTAGCTTCATGAAAAATCATTTTATTGGGGAGAGAATATCTTATTGATCAGCTAGCAGAGAATGTTATACTTAATTTAGTCTCGACACGCATTGAACTGATTAACACGTTTAAGAATTAAAATGGATTTAATTCTCCGCGCAGAGACCAGATTATTCGCCCACCCTCACGGATCTAACCGAACATGCCCTCAAGCTGCGAGAATGCTCAGAGAATTCTTTGTAGTCTATCCAAAACGCAGTGAATATTTTGGCTAGTACATTCAAAGGTCCTGACACTCTTCTATCTTGTAGTCGCACTGGGTAATAAGTATTAGTACACAACACTCTATCAGCTAATAGCCCCATCATCCAAAAGAACTAATCTAGGGGCGTGAGGGGAAGACGAATTCCGCTTCACACGATTCCTCGACACGCAGAACTAACGGTCCGCAAACTCGACACACGATTCGTCATTTGTTTTCAAGTTGAGTTGAAGATGCTTCTTGCGTACATTTAGATGCGCGCCCTGTACGTAATAATGCGATGAGCGGGCAGACGTATGCGAAGGAATTGATCCGCACTGCAGAGGAGCATCTTCATCATGTTCTGAGAGAACATAAGCTTTAATGATAAATCAGTCCGCGAATTGAGCTTATGTCTGTAGTGCCATCTAATGGCAATATGCGCTTATCGTTCTGTTCATATTTTGCGCTGAGATGTTAGGGTTGCAGACATCTGTGAATAATGGTAATGTACACACATGGTCGCTCAATATTCAAATATATCGAAGATACGCTCAACTGATTCATCTAGATTTGCAATTGACAATAATAAATCCCCAACAATTCCCAGAACCCACATGATCGGGCTTGGTGCACCCGGTAAATTTCTGCTGGAGAACTTGTATAGTGTACATCTCTGATGTAGAGCACTATATGCGATGCTCGGTGTATGGTCAGTCCTCGCAATTGGATACGTCCCATACTGATGCCTGTAATGATATCCATGCCCCTAGTATATGAACTGCTGTTTCTGTCTACCCACGTGTGATAATCAAGCTCGGCCACATCGGTAGTGTCACGGTTTGAGACCCGTTTGCCCGTCTTCAGATTGACTACGAGCCCTATTATTGAGCGGCCAGAGAACGCGGGCACAATCTCTTGGCCGGTGAGAAAAATGGTTCCAGTATCCTCCTCTGGTAGACACCGAAGGACAAAATCCTTTTGCACAAACACTGCAGTTGTACAACACAAAACTCTCAACCGTGATCTTCTCTATTAGACACCAGAGCGGGTGTGCGAGAAACGGTGAATTGGAACATCTATGACAGCACTAAGAAATAGTTAGTAGTTGTTTCATAAATCATATCACAAAAGTAAAAAATATATTTAATTCCATTACTCACACAATTAGTACTAATAATTTCCACATATAGCATGCAACACAAGGCATTAAGACATTACCCTTAAAAAAGTATTGAGATCATGATTATTGTCTATTGCGTCGCTAGTTACTAGATTTCAAATTAAAAATTTAAATATAATATTAATTGTGATATACTGCAAATTATCGATAAATATAATACACATTCTAAGGTATTAAATTATACTTTTGAGCTAGTATCTTATTATATAGCTGTGACCATTATAGGAGAGAAGCACATTAGTGAAAATACATTATTAATTAAGATTACTTAACTAATGATTAATTGTTTACGGATAATCAAATACTTCATAAGAAATCGTATCGTTACAATTAAGGGTTAGCAATCACAATTATAGTCTACTATTATATATCAAATAGATTCACATTAATCTCATTAACATTCTCTATAATAACCTTTACTTATTTCATTCTATGACCTTACAAAATTGTAGACGTATATATATATATACCGTAGCGAAACGACATGGATCGAGTTATATATCACGATTAATCATCCATAAAAATTTTTCCTAAACATTATTTGATCAGAAAAAAAGATAAGTTGTTCGAAACAAATTAGGGTGATATAAATGCGGAAACAAATTCGATAAGGAAATAAACCTCTATCTATATGAGCTTGGTTAAAGACAATATATTGACTTGTAGCACAGTTTTCTTCTATAAAAAGAGCTACAACTACTCGTCAACGCGCACAAAGAAAACTCTAATTTCTGACAAATCGTGCGTGGTACGTCAATCTATATCAAGAAATTATTATTGTTCAAATAAATTACTAGTAGATATAAAACATTAAAATGTAATATATATAATTAAGGTTTTTCTTATATATGATTTATAAATTATAGATGATGAATAATATTAAAGTATACTAATTATAATCACAATAAGTGAAAAATATAATAATAATATAAAATATGTCACATAATAATAATTATTATAATTACTAATTTTATAATAATGATAGTTATATATATATGTTAGTTACTTATTTTAGATATATCTGGTCGAGTTCATTATTTAAATTACTTTTCGAATATAGTTAATACTCCTTCATAGATTTATATCATAATATACTATGTTATTTATACCTAATATATATATAAATTTAATATGTAATATATCCCTATATAAATTTAGCTCAAATATCTGAAACAAAAATTATTAATCAATATAATATTTATATTATGATGATTATCTCGACAAAATTACGTTAAAAATTTGTTCTTGAAGTATAAGGAAAATTATATTTTCAAAATTAACTAATATCTAATCTGTGATCACGAATGAGGAAGCCTACTTATGATTACTCTTTTAGTAAAATTGTTTTACTGTGTTCATATTATTTCATTTTATACAAAAATAGTAATATCACTAAATAAAATATCAATTGTATTAATAGATACTTTTTTTTTAATGACATATAATTAAATTATTTTAATATAAAAGTGAATTTTATTTATTTTATTTGCCAAATTACATTATTATTTTATTATTATTAATTATTATTTATTATTATTATTATTATAAAAATCAGTCCACTGCACAATCCTCTATAGGCTAGGGACTAGGTATTTCTTTTCACTTTTGAATTCTTCTATCAGTAATCAAATGTTGTGTTTCAGTTTATTCTGATATTTCTTCATGTGTAATGTTGAAAATATTTTGATGTTTTCAGTATCATTCCAATTATTGTATATAATTAAATTTAATTACCACCGGGATGCTAATTGTAGTTGTTACTATTATATTTAAAATGCAAAGGATTCCACTATTTTGCGAAGGTTCGTTGATGTGAATTTGAATTATTTTTCTGATCTTATATTATGTTTGAATGAATAGAATTGTAGTCCTTGTGATCACTGCTAATGACTAGTTAAAGCTGAAAATTTTATGCACTATGTCACTTTTGTAGTCTATATTGTCATTAACTTGATAAATGTTTGAATTTTTTTCTTCTTTTGCAAATCTATGTTTTCACCTAACATAATGATTTATTATTGCAAGTGATGCGAGGGGATGTGATAATATACAACCGCATATTGAGTGAGAATTATTTCTTTCGAGTTTTGGGAGGGATATATTTTGATGTAATGTATTTTTTTAGGTGATGTTTATTTGATAAGATAAGATGGTGGTAATATTTTTTGTAATGATTGTTATTAACAAATATAATTGGTAATTGAGAGGAATTGGTTAATATGAAAGGAATTGTAGCTATTTATCTGGGGAAAGAGTGTCTATAGTACCTCTTTTTATTGCTATATTGTTAAATTGCTTTTTGTGATAGAATAAACGGATTCAGAGATAGTAAAAGTGATATTGAAAGTATTGTGGATGTATTTAGTTTCTGTGTTAAAAGAAGAGGGGGAGAGCAATATACGAAAGGCACACACAGAGAAATAGAGATGACAGAACAGCTAATTTTGTGATTGGATTGGAATGATTAGATAGCTCAATATTATAATTAGTGGGTGCGAATGTGTTTTCTAATAATATATGTAAAATTAATGTAACTACATATATTGTTATTCCATGTGATTAAAGTTTATTCATTAGGAAAATGGAAAAAATTAATTATTATGATTATTAGTTATTATTATTATTATTATTAGTTATAGGCAAATTTCTATCGGTATACTGAATCATGATAAGGATTGATATAGAGTTAAATATAGTTTAGGACAATCAAATTAGGGTTGGTAGTCTTTGTGAGGAGGATTGAGAGACTAAAATATATATGCTCATCATTTACATATATAATTCCATATATACATTGAGGTATAATAATAGATTGTTATGGGTAATAATAATATGAATAATTATATATATTTCATCTAAATATTTTTCCACCTAAAACACAAATTAATAGCTTGTATCTTTGTCATC
>JABUQX010053276.1:17500-32500 GCA_015478945.1 Trachelipus rathkii
ATGTGCGTACAAAGGCCTAATTGTAATATAAAGTGCCTATTTTGTTAAAAAGTGTAAATAATTATTAATTTTAGAAATTATAATTTTTTGTCATAATTCTTTTTTTTTTTCAATGTTTATTTAGCATAAAACGATGAAAATAAAATTCATAATTTTGGGAAAAATTTACATTTGGAAAATGTCAATAAATATAACTAGACTTGTGTTTTTCTATCCAAATTAATACTAAAACATTATATTAATATCTACTTAACATTTAAATTATAATTAAAATAGTTTGGACAAGTCACAGACGTAAATAATATTAATGACCGTTTCCTCCCCGAAAAAATTGAACGGTTTTCCACCGAATTCAATTTTTGTGAAAATGGGAAATTTTTCAAAAAAAAAATTGGAAATATATTATTTAACATTTTATTATTTTCATTATTCTACACAATTAAGGATCCCTCCCAAATGTGAGAAAAAAATTTCATAAATGTAAATTAAAAATTTCTATTTTTTATTATTTAATAAAAAGAAAAAAAAACAAAAAAAAAACGCTGATTTTATATTGACCAGTTTTCCCCCATTTTTATGGTACCTACCTAATCTTCATTTTATTTAGTATTTATTCAAAGTTGCAAAGTATTTGCATATCACACACAATATATATATATATTACTAATATATATATATATAATATATATATATATATATATATAACTATATTATATATAATAGTATTATATATTATAATATAATATATATATAACAATATATTAATATACAATATATATATATAATACTATATATATTATGGAGAACGTTTATGCACGTTGGATCTTTTTCTCCGCCGCAAGTTCCCATGGGTTTTTCTTGTTGCTGAAGTGACGCAGCCCATCCTCTTGCCGATTTCCTCACATTTTAATCGTATGGTTGACCTTCGTAATCGACATCTGGTTGATGGTGATACATCTCTTTATACTCCCGGTGCTATTATTGCTTCTGCTCTAAAGGGTATTTCTGCTATTGCTCCTCCAACTTCTTCAGTAGTCTCTCCCTTTCTGACCCTCCTGCAGAAGGAATTTCCTTCTTTATTACATCTTTGCTCTGCGGACATGCCAGTTAAGCATTCTGTCGAGCATCATATTGAGACAGTGGGCCCTCCGACTTTTGCTCGGGCTCGTCGTCTTCCACCTGATAAGCTTAAGGCCGCCAAGTCCGAGTTTGAGAACATGCTACAGCTGAGTATTGTGCGTCCCTCCAAGAGTTGTCGGTCTTCTCCGCTACACATGGTTTCTAAGGGCACTACGGGGGACTGGAGACCCTGTGGTGATTTTATGGCCCTGAATGCTGCCACGATTCCAGATCGCTATCCGGTCCCACACATACAATCTTTCACCTCCCACCTGGCCGGCAGCACTATCTTTTCTTCTCTCTCTGGACTTAATTCGGGCATACCACCAGATTCCAGTAGCCCCGGAAGAACGTCCCCAAGAACAGCTGTGATCATCCCGTTGGCCTTTTTCGATATATGAGAATGCCTTTCGCTTGAAGATGCGGCCGCTCAATCGTTTCAACGCTTCATAGATTCTATTCTTCGTGGTCTTCCGTTTGCCTGGGCTTATTTAGATGATCTTCTCGTTGCTTCCTCCTCTCATGAAGAACATGCGGATCACTTACGTGCCGTCTTTGGCAGGTTGAATGATGCGGGAATTCGTCTCAATCCTACTAAGAGCGTATTCGGTGTGTCTTCTCTCACCTTCCTGGGTCACACAGTCTCGGCCGAGGGTGTTTGCCCTCTGGCAGACTGGGTCGCCGCTATTCGCGCCTTCCCTCTTCCCCAAAATCAAAAGCAGCTTCGTCAATATCTGGGAATGATACTTTTACCATAGATTTCTGAAATCAGCGGCAGCCCTCTTTGGCCCGCTTACCGCACTCATTCGTCCTAAACAGCGAGGCAGCACCACAAAAGTCGACTGGTCTCCGGCAGCAGAGTCTGTTGAGGCTTCCAAAGAAGCCCTCGCCTCCGCCACCTTTTAGTTCATCCCCATTGATACCGCACCAGCGAGGAGTGCAAGGTAGATGCCTCCGATTTCGCTGTTGGTGGGGTGCTTCAGCAGTTCCAAAAAGGTGAATGGTGCCCACTATGCTTTTCTTTTTGCGCAAAAGCTCCAACCCGCTGAAACGAGGTATAGTACTTTCGGTCGGGAGTTGCTTGCCATGTATCTTGCTTCTCGCCATTTTAGGTACTTTATGCAAGGATCCGACGTGAATTTCCTGACCGCAATAAGGCAATAACCTTTGCTATGGCTTCACTCCACGAAAGACATCCCCCGTGAAGCTCGTCAATCTCGAATTTGTTTCCCCAGTTTAGCCACGGACCATACGTCACTCTCCGGAAGTGATAATTTCACCGCTGATGCCCTTTTTCGGATTGAATTAACGCTCTTTCTCCCATTCCTGACATTGATTACGCAGCCATGGCCAGGTGCCAGGAACAAGACAATATCGATCTTCAGCAGGACTCTTCTCTACAGCTGCAGTGGCTAAATCTTCCGGGCATAGAGAAGAGACTCTTGTGCGACATTTCAACAGGCCACCCTCGTCCTTTCGTCCCAAATTCTCTTCGAAAGGCAGTCTTCTGCAATCTCCATTCGCTTTCACATCCTGGCGTCGAGGCTTCACCCAAACTGGTAACAGCTCGTTTTGTGTGGCCTAAAGTTAACGCCGACGTAGCGAATTGGGTCCGCGCCTGCATGGCTTGTCAACGCTCTAAGGTGCAAAGACACACTAAAGCTCCCTTAGACACCCTTTGCCTCCTGGCCAACGTTTTGAGAGAGTTCACATTGACATCGTTGGACCTCTTCCTCCTTCTCATGGCATGCGATATATGCTCACCTGTATCGATCGGTTCACTCGTTGGACCGAAGAGAAGGACCGCGAGAAGGACGAAAGTTGGAAGGAGTGCGATCACGGGAGCGAAAGGTGTTATTAATACCTGCAGAAATGATGGAAAGAAGAGCAGATTTTATCTCAGCCATGCCCGTTTCGAAAACCGACATCTGGGCCTCGAGAGATGCTAGAGAAGATTGTACTGCGAAAACCTGAGGGTAGGAAGGTTGAGCTGGAAAGGCGGCAGAAGGCTGTTGAGGGAGAAGGGGAATGTGTTGGGCGTGAGGCGCAGCTGTTTGCGGGGGAGGAAGAACAGTGGAGACAGTGTTAGAGTACTGTGGAATATGTTGGGCGTGAGGCGCAGCTGTTTGCAGTGGAGGAAGAGCGGTAGCGGTGGTAGGTGTGGGAGAGACTGCGAAAACGTTGGAAGTAGAGGTTATAGGTGGGCACAACCCTGTCCGCTATGGCGGCAAACTCAGGGAGAGTTTGCGCCGGATTCAACGACTGCAGGACGCTGTGATGCTCAGCGGGCATCTTCTGGAGGAAGAGTGTACGAATAATTTGTACCTCTCGCGGAGAAGGTGTACCCCCCAACAAACCCAGCATGTCTTGTGGTCAATCAAGCTCTGATGGTTTTGATCGCCAGGGCGACGCCTGCTTAAGCAGCGTCTCTACCCGTTCCTCCCTGGTGGGGGCCAAGCGGTCGGTAATGAGTGTCTGTCTGGAGAGCGGCGTACGGGGTGGTAGAGAGCCTAGTTTCCGCTAAACCGTCCCTGATTTTGGCCAGACAAGACTCTGGGAGAGCATTCACCACTCTCGCGTATCTCTCCTTCTCGTCTTCTATGGACAGGAGCACTGACTCGGCGAGTTCAAACCAAAGGTCAGGATCGTTAACAAAGAAAGGGTGGAGATGTATAGATCGCAAGGACATGGTGAAAGGCGGAGAAATAGGTAGAGCGAGGGAGAGAAAAGAAGATGGGGAGCAAGCGGAGGCGCTAATAGCGGATCGCGGGTGGAAAAAGCAAAGAAATTACAACCTTAGGAGGTAGACCAAGAATTAAAACGAGACTGTTGCGATATGAAGTTGCCCAAAATACTTTTTTTTTTTTTTTGAGTGAGTGAGTGTACGAGGTTTACCTCATCACACGAGGGGTGGCTTAATACTGTGGTAATAATAATAATAAAGATAATAATAAAATTAATAAAAACAATAATAATAATAATAATAATAATAATAATAATAATAATTAACAATACAAGAATTTAATACGAGTTACGTGGGTTGTATGGAATACAGAACTTGACCAAGGCGGGGGTCCAACGGCGTTAGTTTGATACTCTGCTGACAGAGCTGGCTCTTGATGGCTGCAGCTGGACTCGTGAAGGCTGTTAAGAAGATAGAAAAAGGCACAAACACATGTGATGGGCTAATACACCTGTTAAAAAATAAAATTGATTTATATAAAAAAATTTTTATATATATATATATAATATATATATAATATATATAGTAATAGGGATATATATATATATATTATATATATATATATATATATATATTATATATATATATATGTTTGTGCCAGAATGAGAGAGGAGGAAATTCCCTGGTCACTGTGGCGTGTTCCGACCCCTATCCTTGGGGCCTATCTTCACTCTTCAAGGGTGTCACCATCTGAAGCTCGGTACACAGGGGTTAGGTTCTTGTGACCGCTTCTTTGAAGGGATGTAATAAGGAGTTGGTTGTTCTTTCTCAGTTTTATTCTCCTAAATCTAGCTTTACAGTTGTGGGTTGGACCCCTGTCCTTGGTGATTGTTATTGCTTTCTTGGCATTACAATGCCATTTATTTCGTTATTTAATCTTTTTTTAATATTAATAATTCTGCAGATGCTTGCTGCGTGTTGCTGTAGTTTTTGAAAAGTAATAATGCCGCCGCTTGGAGGCGTGGCTTAATTCTAACGATTCCACAACAACTTTTTCCACATAGGGTGCGTTCGGCTCTGCAGTTCAGCTCTGTAGAGAGTTCCTTTCCACTTCCACAGAGAAGTACCCCTCCACAATATATATATATATATATTATATTATATATATATACACAAAAAAAATTTAAAAAATACGTTAAAAATCAATTGAAAATATTCAAATAAAATATTATTATATATATTAATTATATATAGTAAATATATGATTATATAATATCACAATATATAGTATATATATATATATATACACTAAAAAATTATCAATGCAACTGTCTAGTGGTATGAATATAAGTTTATAAGTGGGTTATAAATAAAAACCTCACATTTTTAATGTTACTTTAATTTACTTATAAGTTCAGGTATATGTATGTTAGCATAAATGTGAAAATACAAAATACCCCTACCTTTTTCATTGATGCTTTTTCTTTAATTTAAAAATATTTTCTTTTTTTCCAGGAATCTTGTTAATTAATGAAATATTTATAAGTTGAAGAAATATAATTTAAACGATCCTGTTGAAAATTTTAAGATGGTTCATAAAGTAAAATATTGTGTTGATCCTATCAATAGGCATAAGTAGGGTTGGGATTAAAAAAAAAGCATGTTCATTTTAAACAAAAAAACAAAGGCCAAAATGTTTTTTTTTTTTTTAAATTACTTTTTTTCATGTATATCAAGTCTTTTTAGGGTTTTTGACATTAAAATACAGTAAATACAATATGGTAAAAGAGGTATGCAATATATAAAGTAGAGTTTAGTACTTAGTAAAGTTTATTAGTGCTCTAGGGCAGTGGTTCCCAATTTTTTTCTAGTGGCGCACCCCACAAAAATAAAAAATAGATTCCATGCACCTATCCTTTCCAATAATAATATATATATATATATATATATATATAAATAATATATATATATATATATATATATATATATATATATATATATATATATATACGGTATATATATATATATTAAAAAATAAAATTTAAGGTTTTTCTTTATGCTTGTCGCGCACCTCTTGGTATTTCCGTGATGCAGGCCCAAGAATTTTAATGATTAACAATAGAAAATCTAACAAATTGTAAATTACATTTTGAGATTATCTATTGTAATATTAAATTTAATTTTAATCTTACAACAGCCAGCAGCACCTAATTAGGTTTCAGAAAAGAAACGAAAATTTGTGCCTTAAGTAAATTTATTTAAATAAGTGAACTTTCCTCTAAATTATTACAAGATTCCTATATAAGGCTTCTATTATATACCTAATCCTTTAGCGATCATTTAGAATATGTACAATACATTCAATATGCCTGATATCAACTTAGGAGATCTTAACTACGAATTTAGGAAAAAAATTCTCAAATACAGAGATCAATTGATTTCATCTAATATTATATAAAAGATCATTAAGCTAATCAAAAACTGCCTAAAAAAATTAGTTATACCTAAGACTCTGTTACTCTAACAATCTTTCAACAAATGATAATAACCCTTTCCCTGATATATATACATAGGGAAATTCTTCTTAGCAAAATTTCAACTATCAAGAAAGAAATTAAACTTGCTTTCAGACAAAGTTTTAAGTACTTCAAAATTTTCCAAGAGTCATGGTATAAACAGAACCCAAACTCTCAATACCTTCACCCAGTTACTCAATTTAGCACATCAAAGAAAAGATTTTTTCATCAATGAAAAAAAGAGAAAACTTAACAACAAATTTAATACTATTTATTATAATAGTGTTTGGTTGAAGAATTCTAATTTTAATAACATCATAAATAAATAAGATTTAGAACTAATTTTAAATAAAAAATCATTTTGGGCTACAGACTCTCATTTTCTGTACAAATTTGGACCTGGTTTCGAAATTTATTGTGGGAAATAAAAAAATATAAACATTTTCAAAGAAGATTCTCATCTCGTCTTGGATTCATGGAAGGACTAATTAATTATTCAGAAGATTTTCAACTCCCTAAATAAACAGAAAACAACCCTCCTAATTTTACACAGCTCTCTATTCGCTTACAAAACAACAAGTATCATATTACATAATCCACAAATGTAAATAATATTAGTTTATACTTAACAAAACTGACTATTCAACATAAATGTAACTATCTTACTCTCTGATAACAACACATATTCCCTCCTCACTAAAAATCCCTTAAATACTTTTCAAATTAACTTTAACCTTAAACTAAAAAACATTCTTTCAGAACATGTTCACCTGCACAATGATTTAAAAGCCACAATCCCTTGCCTTTGCAAATTCTATGGAATCCCTAAAACCCATAAAACTAATACCCCTCTCCGCCCTATCATCTCTAACATAGATTCTGTCTCCTATAAATTATCCAAATGGCTAGCTAAACAACTTTCCCCTCTTGTTGGACCCATCTCATCATCACACATTACCAATTCTGAAGATTTCATCATTAAAATCAAAACAATCAACCCACACTCCCCACTCCCATTGTAAGTTTTGAATGTAAACTTCACTCTTTCACCTCCGTACCTGCCCTTTAACCCTTATCACTCCTATCGACGTGTTTATTGATGAAAACAATTTCAAATTTAACAATTTCCCTTTGATGCTTTAAAACAATTAATTCTACTTACCCTAGAACACATAACTTTTTCGAATTTTAATAACACTTTTCTGAACAAATCTGGTCTTAGTATGGTTCTCCCCTTTCTCCCTGTCTAAGTATATTTTGCATGGAACTTGAAATTTATCATATATCTCTAAACCAATTCTCACTAATGTACTTGGTACAGATATGTGGATGACATTTTTGGAATTATATTCTTCCAACATTAATCCACATAATATACATTTTCTCAACACTATTAACCCTAACACATTAAATTCACTATTGAACTTCTAAAAATAATTCCCTACCATTCCTGTGTTCTTATAACCTGGTCCAATAAACTCTCTATCCTCCAATTCTCTGTTTCCCGCAAACCTACTTACAACCAAAGAGTAACATACATTGGTTTTCATCCATTCCACAATCACAAAAATAGGAAAACACTTTCTTCCTTATTTCTCAAAGCTCTAAGAATATGCTCTCCCTCTTTCTTACAATCCTGATATATTACCTTTTTCTTCTTTTTTAACAAACTTCTTACCTCCATTTCATATATAGAACGTGCCCTTAAAAAGCAAAAAAAATCCTTTTATCAAACTCTCACAATTAAAACCCTCCTAAAAGAAATATACAAACCTAACATTCCTCTTAAATAATTAAAATGCATCTTACTCAATAGTATATATATAACCACCTCTCCAGGAAATTATATTCCCTTAAAGCCTATTCTAAGCCAACATAAATTTCGAACCCACTAAACAATATCCCCAATGTGTTTATAAAATCTCTTGCCTTCATTGTAACCGTTCCTTATACATCTGAAGAAACACATGACTTTAAACCGTAGACTGTACCAACACAAGAACATGACCTGACCACTGACAACCCTAAAATTCTGCCCTTCAGCATTACATATGCCACACATAACCAACATTGACATTAAACAACATGACCCCTCTCAATACATTCAAAAGATTTACACAGAAGATAATTACTCGATTCAACCAATCCTTAACACCAATAATTAAAATAGCAAAAAGTTGAAATCAATATCAATCCCACTCTAAATAACTTTATGAACACAACTCCTTCTATAAAAATCTAATTCTAATATAATTACTTTTTAGATTTCTATTGTTAATTATAAATTTAATTTGAACACAACAACCAGCAACTGATGAGGTTTCAGAAAAGAAACGAAAATTTGTGCTTAAGTAAATAATTAAAGTGACTTCCTTCTAAATTATTAACAAGATTCTATATAAAGGCTTCTATTTATATATATATAATATATATATATATATATATATATATATATATATATATATATATATATATATATATATATATATATATATATATATATATATATATAATATATATATATAAATTATATATATATATATTATATATATATAATTATTATATAATATATATATAAAATTTTATAAATAGTAAATATTTAGGCCTAGAAGGGGCATTGGTTCTACTGTATAATTTAAAACATCTTTAATATACATAAAAAGAGGTAATTTAAAAAAAAAAAAAAAACATTTAAAAAAAACAATTAAAGAAACCGTTTTTTTCACAACCCTAGGCATAAGAAACGCATAATTGAAAATGTGAGGATAGCTCCTACCAAAATTATTAAAGACAGTGGTGGAAGACTAAAGAAAGGTTCACTTTTATGTGTAAATTGCATTTGCTTGCTAGAGAAAGACCCTAATATACTCCTAACAAATGAAGAAAATAAAGAAGTAATGGAAAAAGTCCAAACAAGATCAAGTAGTGATGGTTCTGGTGAAATGGAGCTGAGCTCTGACAGTGACAGTTTCACAGCTGCAAATATTTCAACATCAGTTTTAACTCTTTTGGAACAAACACCAATAAGGAAAATTAAGGTTAACATATACCTTATAAATTTTGTTTTCAAATATACATAATATTAATTATTGACATACTTATGCAAAATTTTATAGAACTTTATAAAGGAGAAAATAAAATGAAGTTATTATTGACCTTGGACAGGAAGCAATTACAGAAGAAAAAATAGGTTACAGAGAATAAGGCACAAATCATGTACAGGGGGGTAGGAGGAGGGGGATACACAATATATATATATATATATATATATATATATACTAATATATATATATATATTATTATATATATATATATATATATATATTATATATATATATATAATATATATGATTGCACCATAATAAATGGCGGGGGTTTGTGAAGGGTATGGTTGCAGGCATTTGTCCCGAGAGATGAAACCCTATAAACGACGACCTACACTAGTAGGGCCATTGTGGCCGTTCATGAAGCCTTTGAGTGGATATTTTTGGCATCGATGGGCTCACAATTTAAGGGTACTGTGGGGATGATGGGGGGGGGTTTAATTCGACTTGCGTCATACTCTCTACTTTATATTGCTCTGTGCATGGACGCACCCTGACTCTGGTAAATGGAAGTTTGATATATATATTTAATATATAATATATATATATTATAAATATATATATTAATAATTATATTATATATATTATTTATATATTATATATATATATATAATATATATATAGTAAAACTTTATAATTTATTTTTCAATATCTATATATCTCACAGTACATCAGAAAAAGATCAAGGCTCAAAAGAAGTTGTCATCTGCTCATAAAAATCTCAAAAAGAATTTGGAAATTAGTTTCGGTGAGCAAATATCTGATACTGAAAGAGATGCAAATGATGAATCTAATGTTTCAAAAAAAACTGAAAAGTAATTGAAGACACTAATGAATGAATTGAAACATTCATTTTTGCAAAGTGATAGTTACAAATGTAAGTTGCAGATACTAACACTGTCCCCATACACAATCAAAGAAACTGCCCATTTTTTAACACCACAACATATATGGTGAAGAAAAGTCGTTCCCTCAAAAAAAAAAAAATGGAATTCTTCCAGAAATTCCTATAATGAGCAAAGGAATGGTTGTAAATGAGAAACAAAAAAAGGAAGTTATAAAATTTTATGAGTCTGATGAAGTTAGTTGAATGTGTCCTGGTATAAAATATTGTGTAAAAGTCTGTGATGATGAAGGAAAAGTAATAAAGGCACAAAAAAGATTGGTTCTAGGTAATTTGAAAGAGGTATTCAAACTTTATAAAAAGGATCAGAATAATCCAAAGATAGGATTTTCCACATTTGGAAAATTACAACCGTCCTATTGTGTTCTTGCAGGCAACGCGGGAATTCATTGCGTCTGTGTCTGCACATACCATTAAAACCCAAAGTTGCAAGTTGCAGCATTGGGAGAGAAAGGTCTTACATACAAGGATCTAATGGATTTCAGCGTGTGCAGTACAGAAAATGAAGATTGCATGATGATGCTTCATGAAGATTGCCCAAGGGAAGAAGGCATTCGTAACTTTCTTGAGTTACTGGAAAGTGTTGAATCAGCTTCTGAGGAAATTACTTACAAGCAATGGATGACTGTTGACAGATGTGCTATGCTTGAGAGGGTTTAACCACTTGATGAATACTTATCATCTCTAAGCAAGAACATCTCAAACTTGGTTTGACATCACTATGTAGCACAACAGCAATCAAAGTACTTCAAGCAGCTGAAAGAAACATTACCAGATGAAAGTGAGGTGGCTGTAGTAGGAGATTTCTCTGAAAATTATTCTTTTATTGTGCAGGATGCTGCTCAAGGGTTTCCCTGGGAAAATTTACAGTGTACAGTTCATCCATTTGTTGTTTATTATAAATCAGTTGCAAACCAGCAAATCAATCATTTTAGTGTATATTTCTTATCAGCATGTACCCAACATAATACCATAATGGTTTACTCTTTCATCACAAAACTTCTACCTTATGGTAGACTTAAATGTCCAAATGTACAGAAGGTTCACTATTTTTCTGATGGTCGTGCTGGTCAATACAAAAATTGATTCACTTTTATAAATATCTGCTACCATAAAGATGATTTTGATCTAGAATGTGAATGGAATTTTTTCGCGACTTCACATGGAAAGAATGCATGTGATGGGTTTGGAGGGACAGTGAAAAGAGCAACCGCTCATGCAAGTTTGCAGAGAACCACCTCTATGCAAATTCTTACACCACATGACATTTTTGATTTCTGTGAAAAAAATTTGAGTGCCAATATCAAGTATTTCTTCATCAATGATAAGGAACTTCAACAAGCTGAAGAAAGATTAAGAAATAGATTCCAAAACATCAGAGCTATTCCAGGTACTCAAAAATACCATAGATTTGTTCCAATAAACAGGGAAGAATTAATGGTATATCATATTTTGAATGGAATTGGAGAGAAAAAGAAACTCATAAAAAAAGGTGATTCTAAGTTTGATGAAGCTCTTACTAACCTGAAAGCTTCCAAAGTAGGAGAGTATATTGGATGCATTTATAATAGGCAAGTATGGTATGGAGTTGTGGAAGAATATTCAGAGGAATTTGATGATTTCACTATCAATTTTCTTCATCATTCTGGTTTGCATGGGTCAACATCATATTTCCCACCGACAAAAGATTCCTGCCCAGTGCCTGCACATTATATATTGAAGGAAATGAGTTACCCAACTTTAAGGGGACGTTGCGCGTTGGGGTTCCTAACTTTTGAGGGTAGTAATCATCAATTCTATGAATTTTAGGTTTTAACACTTTCTAATGTAGAATTTAATGCTCTTTCGAATGGTCTGGTTATTTTCAACATGCAAAAAATATTTTATTCACAATATACAGGGGGATATGGGGGGGTATTCAATTTTGATATGTCATAAATGAAAAATCACTATAACCTTTTTATTATTCATGCGATCAGCACGAAACTTTCGGAGTAAGTATAGTTGGGGAAGATACATAATTTTTGTTTAAATAAATTTTTTGTATGAAACAGATTTGCCCTGTGCATGGGAAAATTCTAAATTTTCAAAAGTTTCCCCATATGCAGTGGCAAACCCCCTTTGAGTTTACAAAACATTTATCTAAACAAAAAATGTTTATTTTGAATAGTTTTATATGCTGAATCTTTCCTTATGATAAAACAAAAAATAAAAGTGCACCTTCGTTGTGATTATTCAGTACTTAATTAAATTTTTTTTAAACCCATATGGTATGAGGCGAGTAACCTTTTTAATATTTACTCGATTGCAATGAAATTTTCCCAGCTTGTTTAACCTCTACAAGATATACATATTCTATTAGATTAATATTTGGTATGCCCAACAGTTTTTCCGCTTGATCACAAGAAAAACTTTTGAAAACTTTGAAAAATGTTTCCCATGAACAGCGACAAATCTGTTGGGCATAAAAATTTTTATCTTAACAAAAAATGTCTATCTTTCCGAATATAATCGCTTTGCTAATTTCAAAAGGATCGTTATAAATAATAATTAGTTTTCATGTTTTTTATTTTGAGTTTCCTGCTCTTATTTTTGAATATAATTTGAATATAGCACCAGGTTTTTATTCTATCTGATAAAAATTAAGCTAATCTGGCCTTTAATAACTCGACAATATATACATCTTTTATTAGATAAATTTTCTAACGCCCAATGGTTTTGCTGCTACTTGTGATAAAAACGTTTAAAAATTTTTTAGTTTTCCATGATCAGCTGCAGAAGAATTTGATATACAAAAAATTTATACTATAAAGAATATTATTATTCTAATTATACATGCTTTGAAAGCCACGTATAAAACGTTTTATATTGAACGAAAGTTATTCAGATTTTCTTTTAATTGCAAATGAATTGATGCCGATAGGAAAATTCTAGTAATTCATGGGATTATTTAACTTTTTTACATTCATCTGTTTAGAATTAAATTTTTTACAACTTGTAAAAAATTGGCGAGATACACATTTCTCATTTATATAAATTTGTTGAATACCCAATGGTTTTGCCATTGCTCACAGTTCAACTTCTTGACTATTTTACTATAAAAAAAACTTTTTTCACATTGAGCTGCTATTTCGGGCTATAACAAAAAATCCAACACTTTTTTATAAAACTCTTATATCTTTTTAGTTTTCAAATTTTTTGTATCATAAATACGAAACTATATTTTTATGTATATAGATTCCATGCAAGAGATTTTTGAAAAAACTTTTGTTATCATGTTCTGATAACTTATTACAATATATTCTAATATAGAGAGAAGAAAAAAAGTGTACATTAGACAAACAAATCGAAAATTAAAATACAAAACTCTTTCTTAATAAATATTGCTGCATATTTTGTAACGTCTATATTTACAGTCTAAAAAATAAATTAAGCGTTATGCACCAAATAACTTACATAATAGCAAGCAATATATAGAAAATTTTTTTTTTATTTTTGATTTTTTGCTTTAATAGGCAAAGTAATATATACTCGAAACACATTGATTTTAAAATCCTCTCCTTGTAGAATAACTTAAAAAAGAATAATCACTGTTAAAAATATTGCTGATAAACATGCATATTCATGATATTTGGGAAGGAATTACCGAAATTCTAAACGCCTTTTTGCATATGTTATTGAAACAAATATTGTTCAGAAATCTTTCCTCTTTCGAATGGCTGAATTTTTTATTCAAAACAAAAATTACATTAGTGTTTCAACGCGCAACGTTCCCCTTAAGAGGAGGAACCAGACTAAACTACACTTTTCCCCAAGAGGAATGTGATTACTGTATTGAGGGAGCTAAAATTATAATTTTACAAAGAATAATGTAAATGACTTTAAATACAGTTAAGATTAAATAAATAAGTAAGTAAATAATTATATACCATATTATATATATAATATATATATATATATATATTATATAATATATATATATATATATTATATATTTATATATATATATATATATATATATATATAATATATATATATTATACCTTGTTACTTTGAGTACTAAAGGAAATGAACATTAACCTAAGCATGTACCATTACTCCTAATTTGATATATAATTTTTGTAAAAAATTGCAAAAAAAAAAAAATTATATAATTACTATTTACTTTAAATAAGTGCATCCATTCTCCATTAATGTTTTTTTATATAAAAAAAAAAAATAATTAAGGTCAAAACGTAACATCAAATGACAAAAATATGACAATTGACAAACCATTTTGAAAACCCATGTTTATTTAAACTGCAATTAAACAATAAATATAAGGAAAACAATAATTTTTTTTTGTTTTATTTTATAGGCAAAAGGTTTGCCGACATTTTTCCTTCAATAAATTTTTTTGGCACTGACTACCCCCAGAGGTCAATTTTTGACCTCAAAACTTTGGCACAGTGCCACTTTTTCATTTTTTATTTTAAAGCAATAATACATGCAAATTTGAAATCCTTGGTCTTTTCTGATTCTAAATATATATACATATTTATATCTTTGAAAATTATTACACAAGTTATGGAGGTCTAATTTAGGTGACCTAAAGAGGTCAGCTAAAAATTCTCAAGGTCATAACTTTTAAACTATTCGTCCGATTGAGCTCAAAATTTCAGAAATGGATTCAGG
>JABUQX010053276.1:35000-45000 GCA_015478945.1 Trachelipus rathkii
GCTGGAACAAGTGTCTTGAGTTTAAATATTTGTGATATATGTTGGATGAAAAGGGAATGGATGATGCAGAATGTATTAGAAAAGTTGTGATTGGGAGGAAGGTGGCTAGTATAATTAAATCATTGGTGGATGTAAATGATCTGAGTCTTGAGTGTGCTAGGGTCTTACATGAGGGTATGTTGTCACCTGTGTTAATGTCTAGTAGTGAGACTATGGTCTAGAATAAGAGGTATAGATCTAAAGTACAATGTGTTCAGGTGAACAATCTTAGTGGCATGTTAGTTGGGAGAAGAATTGATTAAATGAGGAATGCACATATTAGAGAGTTATGTGGTGTGAAGAAAGGGGTAAATGAGAGAATAAATGAAAGTATGTTGAGATGGTTTGGTCATGTGGAGAGGATGGATGATAGTCAGTTGGTTAAGCAGATGTATAGTGGTGATTGTGCTGGGAATTGCCAGTTGGGAGACTGAAGAAAAAGTGGATTGAGTCGGTAAAGGAACGCCTGGAGGAGAGAAATGTGCATTTGGCAGAGGCGAGAAGAAAGGTGCATAATATGAGTTAATGGAGGGTTTTTGTGAGAGGGTATGGTTGTGGCCCACCTGGACCAAGGGATGAACAACACAGTGATGAGATGTAATGATTTGGGTTTTTTCGCAGTCCTGTGAAGCTCTAGGGCAGATTTTCTGACTTTGACTGGTTCTCACTAAAAGAAATAATGGGGGCAGTAAGGCTGAGCTTTCTTTTTGACTTGCGTCATATTCTTCTACTAACTTTCTGTTTCTTTCCCCCAGTCTTGGGGAGAGAAGGTGGGTGATGATGAGGATATATATATATATATATATATATATAATATATATATATATATATATAATAATTTAATAAATATATTTACAATTAAACACATGTAAAAATCAAAATATATAATATATATATATAATATATATATATATATATATATATACAATATAAACACTTGTAAAAATCAAAATATATATATATATATATATATATATTATATATATAGCTAAAAAAATATATTTTGTATATATATATATATATTTTATATATATATTAATATATATATATATATATATATATATATATATACTATTTTTATGGAAGGAAGAATTACTGCAGATATTTCCCTTTACCTTACAAGGTATTTATAGGTACTCTTATATATATATATATTATATATATATATATAATATATATATATATATATATATATATATATATATATATATATATATATATATATATATATATATATATATATATATATATATATATATATGCAAAGTTATTTCTAAATAAATTAATGAATGGCACAACTCACCTTAGATTGTAGAAGTCAAAAGCAGGTATAAAGATTTTACTTAGTACTATTTTTTGGGCCCAATATTCTAAGTTATCCTCATAACTACCAATACTCCACAATAGATTATTTTCAGATTAAGGTTGGAAGAAGGGATTAGTTTTTTTCCAAATATGTGCTTTTGGTGGTTAAAACTAAATAAAGTTTTTAATATTATTAACACAAATAAACCTGTCATTGAACTCAAATATTTAACTGAATTCAATATTTTGCTTGACCGAATGTTAAAATTTAACACAGGATGGAAAGTCCACCCAAGAAATATATAATTCAATAATAATCACAGTATAACTGTTATCTATAGACAACTGTTAAAACTGAACACAGAATTTTCTTGAATATAGATACACCGCCTGCATTTTTAGTGGCATTTTTATATGAATTGTTTCTAACACAGTATATTTAGTACAGTATTTTTAATATGGTATTTTAAATGTTTTTTAAAAATTCATATAACATAATAATTTTTCTATTTTAATATATATTAAATTCTTAATACTAAATACAAATTATAGCCTATTCCCTTAAGAAGATTGCAAATTTGACTGAAATTGCAATCCCAGAAGGTAAATCAATTACAAATCATCTAATTTACTTTTAATCAAAAGATCACACTTCATAGCAGCTTTCCTTTTAGGTTTGCCATCAACCAATTCCGACTTGTCAGTAGAATCATTTACAATGTCTTTCTTTGGTAAATCCAAATTAATCTTTTTTTGTGTGACTCAAAGACAACTCTAATGGAAATAAGTTGATCAAAGAAAGACAAACGGTCTGCCCATTGCTTTGTTTCACCTTGACAGACCTTACCTTGCTGTCATGACCTATGATCAATTCAATTACTCTACCTGTCAACCAAAAGGGGCGAGTCCTATTAATAGATTTAATCAGTTTGATGTCATTAACCTTAGTTTTGTCCTCCCATGAGGACTTATATAACTTATTACTAGTTATCTTAGAGTAAATATTCCTCATACTGTGACATTTTAAATTGTTCATAAATTTGCTCTTGGATGTTAAGAGTCTTTTCTAGTGTCTTTTGTTCAGTTTCCAACCATATGTTAGATTTCTCATCCCTTAATTCCAAAGAGGAATTGCAATTCAAACTTAGGAAAGAATTGGCAGTAATAATTTTTATGTCACTAGATTCAGATCTATAAGTCAATGGTCTAGAATGGACTTCATTCTTGATAAATGATAAAGTGGTCAAAAGCTGAAAATTTGCGAACTTTTCCCTACATATTGACTTTACATACAGATTTTGATGGTTCTTATTTGTCTTTCCCAAAAGGCACCCCACCATGCAGAATACAGGGGTAGTTTTGCATGCTTATTGTTGTTATTGGCGAGTTTCCTTTAGAACTCATCAGACTCAAGTGCTTTGAACAAAATAGTGCTACCCCTTTCAAAAGTGCAAGTATTGTCAGTATAGATATCATCAGGGATGGAATACAAATTACAAAAGCGTTGAAAAGCCAATAGGATGGGTATAAAATATATTTTTTATTATTTGAGCAATAATAATAGGTTATGATGTAAATTGTAAATACAAGATAGACCTAACACTAATATATTTAAACACAAAAATCTATACACCCTGTGTCCAAAATTTAGTTTGTTACTCTCTGGTTCAATAATTATCGTTTTCTAAAGTTCAATCATTTTGTGTTATCTACCATTTAGAGTTACACTGTTAGTTGGTTAGTAGGCATGGAGTTAAGGGAGTTAATGCTATGATTAGGTCTACTAATGTTTATAGGAATGGGTACTGTTGTATAGATCAAGTTTTAATTAGAGCATAATTTACAAAATCATATAAGTTGACATACATTTGTGCCAATATCTGAAGATATTACTTGGAACCTATGTTCCAGATTCAGCGCAATATATTGGAACCCAGCATAGAAAACCTGAAATGATATGATAACATTTCATAAGTAATTAGCTAACAAGCATAATAATAATATGAGCTTTTCACGCGTTTTAGAATTTCCTAAAGATATCAATCTCTTCAAGATCGATTTTCTTAAGGACTATTCTAGAATAGAATAGAACAACAGCTTTCTGAACCTTTTTGACTCAAACCTTCTGACAAAGGTCTTTATATTAATTTCAATTCTCACTTGCCCTTAACTTATAAATTCACGCAAATTAAAACTTTACTGCATAGAGTGTACTATATTTGCTCTAGCTGTAAACTTTTATCAAGAATTAAACAGAATCTTCCTAATAATAACTTAAATCAATTTTTGTTAAATGAAATAATAAAAACATTTATAAATAAGAAAATGCTCATTGAAAAAGCAGATATTACTTTATCAGATTGCAGACATTTAATGGTTTTAATTATGAAAATATTCTTTATCAGATTGCAGACATTTGATGGTTTTAATTATGAAAATATTCTGTTCAAGAAAATAATTCAATATCACAACAAGTCAAAATATAACCCAAAAGGAATAAAACTTTGATTTTACTATAGGCTATTCAAAATTTCTTCTATGTTTTCATAAAGAACTAATGCGACAAAGGAGAATGTGAGTCATGTAGTAAACCAATTTCATTGTAATTTATAAAGATTACTGTAATGCCTCGTACATCAGGTATAGGTACTACCAATTCTCTCAAACTATGTGTCTCACATCATAGATACAATATATATATATATATATATATATATATATATATATATATATATATATATATAATATATATATATATATATATAATAGTATATAATATATATATATATATCATATATATATATATATATATATATATATATATATATATATATATAATAATATAATATATATATATAATATATATATATATATATATATATATATATATATATATAATATATATATATAATATATATATATTATTATATATTGAGTCAATGTACAGGACCCACCATGGCTCACAGAGGAGCAGCCACACTGAGTTGAAAAATCAACACCATGGGTGAGTCCTGGTATATATATATATATATATATATATTATATATAATATATAATATATATATTATATATTATATATATTATATATAATATATAATATATATATTATATATAATATATATTATATATATATATATATATATATATATATATATATATATATATATATATATATATATATATATATATATATATATATATATATATATATATATATAGTGGAGAGCTCACCATCACTATTAACGATGGCTCCATTATTATTTTTGTTTTGTTTTCGTTTCAATATAGTCCCATCCATCTCTACGGGATGGATCTCAATTCTGTACATTGAATAGGTATGTTATGTTCATTGTTATTTATGTATTTATGCCATACCTAAATGTTTGTGGATTTTCTCATCTTTGTATATTCTCTCATTCAATATTATTGTTTAATATAAAAAGTCTTAGGTACTTTCTGTTTGGATTTTGTACCGCTTCTAACAGGGCAAAGCTCAAATCCAATAACTAGGACGCAAGCATTGAGCATTGATATAGAGTTCCCAAGTCTCTTTCCATCCTTTTGAAATATGTCTTAATGATTTATATGTAAAACACACATAAGTCATTTGTGACTGAGTAAATGATTTCACATTACAGATTATCATCTTTGAATTGGAAATTGTTCCCAGCATTTTGGTACCCTCGTTGAAAAGCCCAGCTTTACAGGGTATGTGTAAAAACTATGTTTTATGGCACCTTATTTGTTTCCAGTTTTAGAGATAAAGTATTCATGGAACATTCTCAATTATTCTTTTAGGTGCTAATCTAGGGACGCTCTAAAGTGCTAATTCATGGACACTACAAAGTGCTACTCTAGGGACACTACAAAGTGCTAATCCCAGGGGACTACACAGTGTTATTTTTTTTGCGGAATTACTTCAGAGTTTATCACACAGAAAAACGTTCATACGATTCTGCACATTAGCCACTGTCTTATTTTACCACCGAAGATACACCGGAAATTCTCAAGTTGAGTAAGAATCAGTGTTTGCATCATTCTTATAACAAACACATTTTTACACAACTTGCTCAGCAATTTCTATCTGATCATTTCTCGTGCTAAGTACAGTTTTCCAGGCTTACTCGAACTACTTCTTACCGATCACAGAAGTATTTACTATATTCAGGAAGTCTCTGTTTATTCTTCTGTTGACATCATTTGGAAAATACCCAACTTCTTCAGTCCTTATTACTAATAAATTATACAGTTTTTCTTCTTTTCATTTATCCCCTTTGGAATTAACAATCATTGTAAGAACTTCATTATAAACAGGCTAACGACTGCTAACATGGATTGTCATTTGTTGAATAAACATTTGGTCCATCTTCTCCTACCTTACCTTAAGAAAAAGTCTTCCTGGTAGTTTTAAAGAGACTCCGACTTAGCTACAGTTTCAAACACTGCTTCATAAATATTAAAGTCAAAGATAGGAATCCCTTTACTTCATATTATTTTAATTATAAAAGTGTATTTTTCTCTTTCATTGTTGAAATGGCTTCAAAAATTACCCTCCCCATTGTAAAGGGGAGTGTGTAATTGCGAATGACCCGGGGAAAAGCTAATGCGCTCTGAGGGTGTAATTCTAAATTCTATCCTCAAACAAAAATATTAACCTGAACAAACTGTGCCTCCCTTTTAGATACCTAAACTTCTATAGCGAAGACTATGATCTACGACTTCACCTATGATCTATGATCAGAAAAAAAAGACCTTAAACCTTTTATACAGGTGCTAACTAACTAAGAGTAAGCTATCTCTAACGGTAAATCAAGTGACCTTGGGCTCTTGCAAAACTGACAAATGAATCTCCAGAGAATTTGCCCTCAAGAACCACAACCAATGATTTGAGCTTGAATCTGCAAATATAACTCTGGTGCTCAATGTAAACAGAAAGTCTGTTTACCATGAACACCAAAAATTTTTTTTTGAAGTTGTTGGTAATAAAAATCATTATTATAAAACGATTTATTTTAAATGAGTTTAAAGTATCGAAAGTAAGGGGTTAAATTTGCCTTGTCCTACGTTTATCTTAATATATCTAAGTAATATATCTATAAGGTAAGTTCAGAATCGAATATAACAATTAAAGGCCAGCAACCAATGTCAAGGTCTGGCAAAAATATATATGGAAGTTTATTTACAAGATCATACAGCAAACCATGTTACGCATGTAAATTGGTGTGTAACAAGATATGTGACATACTATGAGGTGATAAAAGATGATGCAATAAAAAGATTCAGCTCGTCTTTAATTGATGAATCTTTTTTCTATTTGTCTGTAAATCTATGATTCTCATACTGCGGTTGTTAATGGTCAGATCCTAAGAACTTCTGAAGCAAAAGATGGTCCCTGGGCCGAAGAGTAGAAACCAGGGCCAAGGAATCGAGACCTGGAATACAATATGTAACACATATTACATTCCATGCTTAGCCATTTGTAGTTAAACAATAAGAATAATAAATAATAATAATAAAATAAATAAATAAATAAATAAATAAAAGAAATAACAATAAAATAATATAATATAATATAGTTTTAGTTTAGTTTACCCTGTGGGTGATTCAGCCCTCTGAGAAGGGGGTCTTCAGATTAACTTCTGCTTCAGACAATGGAATGGAACAAGAGGAAAAATTGATATCCTCTTGAACAAAATTCAGCAGTTATGTGAGGTGATTAGAAGGCATGGTGAGTTAATTGCATAAATGTCAGTTTCAAACAATGATTAGTTAATAATATAATAAACATAATTTATGGAAAATAAATGATATGAATATTTCAGTAAGTCTATCAAAATATCCAAATGTAAGACAATCGTTTATGTGATACTATAAATCAACTCACTATTTATGTAGATCAGAAACTCGTGTCTTCTACGAGGCGAGCAGCAGCCACTTAAAGATTTGACCAAGGAAAAAAAAAATAATGCAAAATCTGAAATAATTTCTTATATCTGCTTTGGAAGATAGAAAATTAATAGTCATGGGATAAAACAAAGGTTACTCAAGTATTTGGAAAATATAAAAATAAAATAAAAGTTTATTTATTTACTTATACAAGGTTGTGGTATATAGAGACTGTTGCACTGTGTCCTCAGTGTCATCATGCCTCATTACTGCCATTTCTCCTATCCCGTTCTCTCCTCTACATTGTATATATATACAGTATATATATATATATATATATATATATATATATATATATATATATATATATATATATATATATATATATATATATATATATATATATATATATATATATATATATATATATGTGTGTGTGTGTGAGAGAGTAGGATTTCCTACTCTCACTATAGCTATGTATGCCTGCTATATATACACCTGTACACCAAACTCTGACTGTTATTTTTGTTGTGTAAAGAATTTCTAACGGTTGTATTTTGCATTAAACTTTCAAATAATATTGTAATGGGCAGACCGCGATTGCTGGTGCCCAGGAGAGTGCCGAGAGTGAGGGAATTTTGAATGGTGAGGTCAGTTGGTATCCTACATTACAAGAAGAGAGATGTGTTAAAAAAACCGGCACTGTCAAAGCCGGAAAATTAGGCTTTAGCTGAATTGTTGTGTTAACCTTTTAGAAATCTTATTATAAACTGTAAATCAAGTGTTTAATTAATTTGAACCCTACACTACGGAATAAAGGGTTTAAATGCCATTATATGATAATCGTCTCATTTTTAGTTTGTCACTACATTTGAGAAGATAGGGCCTTTTATAATAAACTTAATGCGTTCTGTACTAAGATAGGGCATGTAATTGACCACTGATTAATTACCACAATCATTTGATGTAAGTGTAAAACACTATTTTTAAATTGATTTTATTTGGGTAAAGACTTATTTCTCCAAAATGAATTATGGTGCATTTGAAAGCTCTTGAGTTGCTCTTTTCAGAAATAGTAAAAACAAATATTCAAAGATGTACCAGTTGAGATTTAGGCTCTCACATATCCAAAAAAATCACCAAATAAAATTTCTAATAACTGTGAAGAGGGATAATTTTTGAACTAAGCCTCCTCCAAGCATAATATTTTCAATTTTTGTACATAATTATGTACTGTTTCATATCACCAAGTTTGGTGTCATTCTATGCAACCACTGAAAAATAATATCAACTCTAAGTTTGACTTTTGTCATGGCAAACTTAGTTTTTCACGAAGTTTGTGCTCCTATAGCTCATAATAGGGAATAGATGGAAGCTTTACAGTTACATATTCTGCTTCACTGGAAAAAGTTGTCAAACTGAATGAATTTTTGGGACCATAGCTCTATAAATATTTTTACAAATCAAGGTCAAAATTTTTAAAAAGGGATATGTGACTTCTGGTGAAAATAACTACCTTTGCTTTAAGATGTTAGAAAATGGTAATAAAAACAGATATGAACCTCAAATTTTGCAGTTTCATCCAGAGGCTTAAAGAACATCACTAAAATTTCATCAAATTTGGAGATGGTAGGGAGGGGACAGTTTCCGAAACTGGTTCACTTGACATGGAATCACCCATTAGAGAAAAATAATACCTTTTCTAGTAGATGATGTGTTATTTTGTTCTTTACCTTGCCATATATATATATATATATATATATATATATATATATATATATATATATATATATATATCTATAAGGAAGATATAAAGATGGATATATATAGTAAAGATGAGTATATATATATATATCTATATATATATATATCGGTATATATATATATATATATATATATATATAATATATATATATATATATATATATATATATATATATATATATATATATATATATATATATATATATATATATATATATATATATATATTAAGGTTAAGAAGTCATATATATATATATATATATATCCATATATATATATATATATATATATATATATAAAGGATGTATGATAGAAATCACGCCAATTACTGATTAATCGGACATGTCTTATCGGCCAATACAGATTAATCAGTGAAGCTTTGTTATACCTTAAATCATTCTAAAATTTCACCATTATATATTCTAAATATATATATATATATATATATATATATATATATATATATATATATATATATATATATATATATATATATATATATATATATATATATATATATATATATATATATATATATATATATATATTAGGGGATGCACTTATATGAAACCACCCAATTACTGATTAATTGATTCCTTATCACCCAGTTCAGGTTAATCAGTGAATCTTAGTTATATCTTAAATCATTCTAAAAATTCCTGTATTAAAATTTGGAATCTATATATATATAGAGCAGCATATATATATATATATATATATTATATATATATATATATATATATATATAGTATATTATATATATATATATATATATATATATATATATATATATATATATATATATATATATATATATATATACACAGTATATATATATATATACTACTTATCAAAATTAATGCACCACAAGGGTACATGGTGAAGGAATGGTGGAAAAGGTTGAAGAACTCGATGACACTTTATTGGACAATGACAGTAACATGGTGGATTCCTCCCCAGAACCATAGGTTGATAGAGTGTGAGGCCAAGATGCAGCCAAAGGGTC
>JABUQX010053276.1:50000-53715 GCA_015478945.1 Trachelipus rathkii
ATAGAAGAGCACCGAACCTGGATAGATCTATTTAACAGAAGGCATTTGATGAAAAGAGAGAGTTGTCCACAGAAACTGAGTGAATGGAGTTTAAGGAGAATCCCAGTTCTCCATGTTGTGTTTTAAGCTTTTTCAAGGTTAAAAAAGACACCAAGAACCATCCCACCAGTTGAGAGGGCTTCCCGGATGTCATGGTCTAGTTTTACCAAGGGGTCCGCAGTTGAATGATTTTTGCGGAAACCAAACTGGAAGTTTGAGAAAGCTTGGCGGCTCTCCAGAACATGGAGAAAGGGGCCAGACACCATTTTCTCCATTAATTTACAGGAATGACAGGTCAGCGAAATTGGTCTTTGGTTGTCCGCCAACTTCGGATCTTTGCCAGGTTTCGGGATAGGAATTACAAAAGCTCTAGTCCAGATAGAAGGAAAAGAAGATTTGATTCAGTTTCTGTTATATAGGTCCAGCAAAAATGCTGATTCCGAGGGATGGATATGATGGATCATGAGTACGAAATCATGTCTGGACCAAGAGCACCGTCTTTGCTATTCGCCAATGCAGTTTGATAACACGGTTGTAGGTATGATCTTCCCCTCCCGCTGTTGAAAAGTCTGGCAGTGCTGTGTCAGTTCTCAGTTTTTGAAAGGCTTCAGTGTAACGGAAAGAACTCGAGTGGCTGGCAAAGCTATAACCTAACACATCCGCTACAGCAGCAAGAGCGGAGATCGTGTCAGTTATATCAATCCCATAACGGAGGACTGTGGGTGAGGAGTTGTTGGAGCGTCGAGATATTTTCGGTTTAATTTTCCACACTAAAGGAACGGGAGTTGTGGAGTTAACAGTCGATATGTAAGTTCGAAAAAATTGTTTGTGTGTTTGGCGATTAATTCGCCGAGATCTCGCTGCGGCTGCTTTAAAAATAATCATGTTTGGGGTGGTACTGCTGGAGTTAGGTTTTTGCATTGGGCTTGGTACAAGCTCATTTAAAGCTATTGTGTAATGATCACTGCCGAATAAATAATCAAAGCTGGACCAGGTAAAGCGATCCATAAGGGAATGGGAGCAAAGGAAATATCAATACAAGAAGAAGTGTGTGTATCTAAACGTTCATATGTAGGGAGTCCTCTGTTAAGGCATCCCAGGGAAAAGAGGTTTAGGAGATCTTTTAGGATCTTGGACTTGAACGAATTGACAGAGTCGCCCCATAAGGAGTGGCGGAGGTTGAAGTCTCCTAGTATAACAACTGGAGTAGGGAGCTGTTTAAAAAGATCAGCTAAGTCGACCTTAGTAAATTCACTATTCGGAGCCAAGTAGATTGAGCAGATAGTAAGGTCGGTGGACAAGTGAATTTGTGCTGCTACTGCATGAAGTTTAGTTTTGAGAGGGATTGGGGAATAGGGGACAGATTTGTGAATGAGTATTCCTGTACCTCCTCCCCTATCATTGTCACCTCTTTCTATAAAGGTTAGTGGTGATTTATATTCCGACGGTTGAAAGAAGTCGCGATGACATAGTCGAAGTTCCTGTAAACATATGCATTTTGGTGTACATATGTTTATTAGTTGAACAAGTTCTTCAAAATTAGAATAGTAGCCACAGCAATTCCATTGAAGGAAAGTGGCCATGCTATGTTGTTATAAATGTTATGATGATGGTCTATTTGAGACAATTATCTCTATGTGACTAGGGGCAGTGTTGGAGGTAGATTCAGATGAAGAGGAAAGGAGACGTGGGATCCTCGAAGGGGAGGAGGAGCAACAAATCCTGGTGGTAAAGAATAGTCATACAACGGAGATTTGGGTTGTATGACTACTTTTGGGAAGGAGTTTTCAGTAGTATTTGGTGGAGGGGTTTCACCATGAATACGGGATAAGTTGAGTTCAACTGAATCCATATTATTATATTTGTTTGGTTGGTAGTTGGAAGAGCAACCGAAATGCTGATGTTTATTAATGAGAGCAGTATCAGTATCTGCCAAGCAAGCAGATTCAGAAATGTGTGAGGGATATGAAGTTGTCTCTATGGAAATGGGGGAGGAAGGTGTCACCGGAAGGGTGTCATCTTTATGAGAATGTGTTGGGGTTATGAAATTGGGTTCCAATATAGGATTTGTTGAATTGACAAGGTCCGATATTGGAGATTTTGCCAATAATTCATCTTGAGAGTGATTTTGGGAGATTGGACAGTTTGATTGGAGAGTGGGGACCTCTGGGTCACTCTTCATGCCTCCAACAGACCCAGAACGCTTAGAGCATTTGCGACATTTACATTGGACAGTTTTCCATTCACTTTTCTCAGAAGTGCAGGAAGCATTAGAAAGAGAATGGGTCATCACATCAAGCTCCATTTGGGAGCTATTATCCAGTTCATCTTCTAGGGTATAGAATCCCTTAGAGAGTGCTGATATAGGAAATTCGGGAGAAGAGTTATAAGAAGATTCAGAAGAGCTAGAATTATCTTGCAGACTATTAGAAGGTTGATTGGTGGGTTGTTCAACAGCTGTGATTGTTTGAGTACAATTGTTTCAGCCATTGCTTTTGTCTCTGGAGTAATGGCGCAGGTCTCTTCTGAGTTGTATTTTTTACGTCTGAGGTTACTGTGTTTTTGTTTTAACAAATAATCTTTAGCTTGGCGACTATACTTTTGTGTGTGTTTAGAAACATCTTTTCCTGGGATTTGAGTAATAGCGGGAGGCGAATTAAGGGACAAAGAAAAAGTCCTCTTGCATAAGTTTGGTGACCCTATTTGATAAGTATGGGATAGTGTGTCTTGGCAGGAAATGTTTTCCAAATTTTGTACTGGATGAACCAGTTTAGTTTCATTGCTGGTTTGTTGAGAGGCCAGTACTGGGATAGGGGGTTGTTGATGGCTTTTTGGGCAGGAGATTGAATCAAGGGCTGCTTTTGTAATATTTGAGGAGTTGGCAGTATGGGCATTACAGGCTGACAGGTTGCAGTAACTTCCTGAGTTTCACTGGAATTTAGGAGAGGAGTTCTGGTAGGATGGGGTTGTCTTGGCAGTTTAACACGCAGAGGCATGGTGGCAACTGTAATTGAGGCGTAAGATTGACTTTGATTTGTCTGATATTTTTCCTTGAGCTGGCGTCTAGCATCTCTGCTGCTTAATTTTTGTATGGTACATAATTCCAAAACCTCCTGTTCAAACAGGTAAGACAGACATTTGAATAAAGAAGCACTGTGGGGTCCTCCACAGTTTCAACAGTTAGGGGTATTTTCACAAGGAGTGAGAAATAATTCTCCGCAGATTGGACATATGTCATCCGGTCCCCTACAGTATTTTTGGGGATAACCCAACCGTTGAAATTTGAAGCAGCATCTGGGTTGAGGGATAAACGTGCGAACACTGTGACTTGTGAACCCTATTTTCACCTTTTAGCAGCAAACGAGGATTTGGTTTGTCAGGCGAATCCCTACGAGGGGGGAATCTATAAATGTTTGTAACGGAAAATCTTTTCTGCTGGAGATTTTTCATTATGACAGCTAAATCTTCGTCTTTCTGTTCATAACAGAAAATAGTGCCTTTAGATGTGTTTCTTATATCGTCAAGAGTAGAAATAATAGGAACGTTTCCAAGATGTGTTAAGGATGATAGAATGGAACTTTGATTTCGGTTAGCAGCTTGTACGAGAATGGATCCATTTCTCATTAAAGTGACTGGAGGGTCTTCAATTCCAAAAACTTTTCTAAGTGCATCCCTG
>JABUQX010053277.1:0-10000 GCA_015478945.1 Trachelipus rathkii
CCCGCGGTGAGATCTGATCCGAAATCCGATCTGATCTGATCGACCATCCGATCTGATCCGATCTACAACAAATTTTCCAACTTCCTTTCACTCGCAAACTTTCAAACGCCATTTATCGGGCTATATCGGCCTTTGATTTTGCCTTAAACTCAAATTCTTTACACATCTAGGGGAATACCTAATGTTGCTAGGGTCTCTACACTCAATAATAATAATAATAATAATAATAATAATAATAATAATAATAATAATAATAATAATAATAATAATAATAATAATAATAATAATAATAATAATAATAATAATAATTTGTTTACAGGTTGTCTCTGAAGTGTGACACCTCCTTCATTTGTTTGTTTTCTTCACGTAAAATATTGAGTTCGTTTGTTTCGTCTTTTGCAGACTGGAAATTATTAAAATTAAAAGTAGAATTACAATTTATAAACTATTTTTACTATCACTCTCCCACGCACACGAAAAACGACAATAATAATAACTAATAACTAATAATAATAACAATACAACAACAACAAATAACAACAACAACAACAACAACAACAACAACAAATAACAACAACAACAAATAACAACAAATAACTTCGAGCGGATTTACTGCGGATCCCAACATACCGAACGCACGACCGCGCCAGCAAACCAACCAATGCGTAAAACCCAAAACCAAGTTATGTTCACGGGTCATATTTGCCAGATCCACGTCTGCGCCATGAAGGTGGATTACCATGGAAGGATATTTTGATAAGAGGGGCAGGATAAGTGAAGATAGTACGTTGAAAGGACCTCGAGTTTAGTGGGTTGATGGTAATGTAATCCATTAAAGAGATGAATGATAGGAGGGACACCTGAGGAGTAGCTGTAGGATGGGAATCCTTCGCGACATAAGCAGAAACCCATGGGCAGATTTGTATGACCAAGACGCAACCGAGCCAGTACCACCTCCCAGGAGGCGACTCTTCCTACAAGATGAAGACCACCGGCCATGACGGGTTTGACATCTGAAGCGCCACGAGCATCCTCCGCCCAACACGACTGCCAGCCAGAGAGGAAGCCCCTGACGCAAAGAGATGGAGAAATCTGTAGCAGGGAAATGGCCCAGGCGCACAGCTGGAGGAAGGTAACGGGCACCCGACACCCTGTGTGCAGCCGCCCGTTTGGCCTCCCCATCGGCCCGTTCGTTGCCAGGAACACCCACATGGGAGGGAACCCAACAGAACTCAATGTTGTGGTGCTGCGCTGGTAACAAGCAGAGGGACTGTTGAATGGCACAGACCAACGGGTTACGGGTTGACCGGTCAAGCAACGACTGGAGAGCGCTCCGAGAGTCCGAAAAGATGGTATAATTACCCCCACGGGCGAAGGTACTGATCCTGTGTTCACTGCTATGGACATAAGTATATGTCTAGTTGAAATAGACAATAGTGAAGGGTATGGGATATAGTGATGTCTGGAACATAGCTGGAAGTTTCACTTTTTCTCGTCCACCCGGCAAAACCGCCGCACGCCATTAACTCCTTAATGCCGCAACCCCACCGTTGTCGCCCCGACCTACATTCCATCCTGGCGCCATACAACCCACCCTAAACGAGTAGATAAAATCAAATTGCATGACCGCTCGCTGAGGAAGGTCGAGGAAAGCAAAGATGGAAGTAACAACCCCAGCAAATGGCCAATAAGAAGGGTTGTGACGAACACGCTCTATTATAGGTGTCAAGGCCGACGAGGTAGGAACCTGAAGACGAATGAACAGCGAGCACATGAGCTGCTCCCTCCGCAGGGATAGGGGCATCACCCCGGCCTCCACCTCCAGGCTTTCCCTCGGAGAGGAACGAAATGCACCAGTGGCAATTCTCAGACCTTCAGTCTGAATGGATCAAGAAGACGGAGGTATGACTGGAAAGTCTGCCCATAAATGGCACAACCATAGTCCAGTTTAGCCCGCACCAGCATGATGTAAAGGTGGAGCATGGTTTTTCTGTCCGCACCCCAAGTCTTGGAGGTGAGGTGCCGTAAGAGATCCAAAGAACGGCGGCAATTAGCTTTGAGGAGAGTAATATGAGGAAGGTACGTAAGGCGCTCATCGAGCAACAGACCCAGGAACCGCACCCTCGGCTCCACACGGATAGGGGAGCCATAGAGACGTAACTTTGGAGGCAATTGTAGGCGACCCCTACGACGAGGATTTTTCCGGAAAAGCACGGCCGTAGTTTTCGACGTGGAAAATGTAAAGCCACGCGCAGAGCACCAAGAGGAAACCCTATCGATGGCAACCTGAAGTTGACGTTCCATACAAGGAAGTTTAGCTCCAGAGATGTACAGGGCAAGATCGTCAACATAGATGGAGCAGCGCACTGACGGCGGGATGGAATCGACAACTCCATTGAAACCAATAGCGAAAAGCAACACGCTCAGTACACTGCCCTGCGGCACCCCTTCGTCCAGGACAAAACACCTCGACAGCGCGGCACCACAACGGACCTGAAACGAACGGTCCGACATCAACAACTGAAGGAATAGGGGAAGTTGCCCCCTAAGTCCCAAAGAGTGGAGGCTCCGCAAAACCCCCAACCTCCACGTGCTATCATACGCCTTTTCGAGGTCAAAGAAGACGGCCAGGGTCATTTTGTTGGAAGCAAAAGACTCACGAATGTCGTGATCCAACCGAAGGAGAGGATCCTGAGTCGAGCGATGGCGACGAAAACCAAATTGGTAGTCGGAAAATGCATGGAGTTGCTCCAACGTGGGAACAAGACGGGAAGCCACCAATCTTTCCATGAGCTTACATGTATTGCAGGTCAATGATGAAATAAGGCGATGGTTATCGGAAGAAGTCGATCCTTCCCAGGTTTGGGAATTGGGATTACAAAAGCTGTAGTCCAGGACAGTGAGGGAAGACCCTCCACCCATATTCTATTGTAATGCCGAGAAGGAAGGCAGTGGTAGATGGATGTGCATGTCGAAGCATCTGAAAGGAGATGCCGTTAGGGCCAGGTGCTCCATCCCCGCAAAGCTTGAGGGCGTCTAGGAACTCTGCCCTGGTGAATAGCCTGTTGTATGGAAGGTCTGTTCCAGGTGGAACAGAAAAATCAGGAAACTCCACCCGCAAGCGACCAGAACGAAAAGGTTCAGGATACCGGGAGCCGCTGGAGCAGGACGCGAAGTGATAACCCAACTCGTCCGCCACAACCCCGGGAGCAGAGATGACATCAGAAGTTTGCCGCCCGTGATTACGGTGGAAGCGTATGTGCGAAAATACTGTTTCCGCGTACGGCGAATAATACACCGGGAGCGGGCCGCCGAAGCCTTAAACAGAATCAAGTTTGAAGGTGTGGGAGTCTGTTTATACAGCTTATATAACTTACGCTTTTCACGATTAGCCCGAGCACACTCCTGGTTCCACCAGGGGGTTGTTGATTTTCGGGTCCCAGATGAACGGGGTATATGCTCCGTTGCCGCCTGAAGGATAACTTCCTGAAAGTAAGTGAAGGCATCCGCCGGCGACGGGAACACGTTAGTTGCAGGAAAGATGGAAAAGTAAGTGGCCTGATGAAAGGAAGACCAGTCTGCCCTGTCATAGCGCCAGCCAGAATAAGGTGGTAGCTGCGGACTGGGGCCGAAGGATGGTATCACGATAGGGTAGTGGTCACTACCACAGAGGAAAGACGACCTTTCCCACCCAAAACGATCTAAAGACGAGATGGAACACAACGAGACGTCAACACAGGAAGAAGTGCCTGTATCAAAACGTTCAAAGGTTGGAAGGCCCGTGTTGAGACATCCCAATGAAAAATCCTGCAAAATACTCAACAACCAACCGGCATTGGGGGACGTAACAGAGTCACCCCACAAAGGATGGCGAAGGTTAAAGTCACCGAGGACCAACATGGGCTGTGGGAGACACGTGAAAAAATCGACGAGGTCTTTCTTGGTATATTTACAGCTGGGCGCCAGGTACACCGAGCACAGCGTAAGCGGCGCGTCAAGATGGATACGAGCCGCCACGGCATGCAGCGGAGTAGAGAGTGGAATGGGAGTAAATGGGACAGACTCGTGAAGCAGGATCGCTGCCCCACCTCTGTCGCTGGTTCCACGATTCAGGGAAATAAGGGGCTCCCTGTACCGGGAAGGTTGTAAAAGGTCACGGTCACGAAGTTGCAACTCCTGTAAACAAACAGCCAAGGGCTGATGATCGACAAGTAATCTCTTGAGTTCTTCGTAATTAGCAAAGTATCCGCGGCAGTTCCATTGGATGAAACGTGCCATAAACGGGAAACAATCAAAGGTCAGGACGATCCGTGACAATAGTCACGATGTTTTGGGATGTGGCAGTCTCGGCAGAGGTTAAAGGCGGAAGGTCCCGCGAGCCGCCGGACGACCCACCAACAGGGACCTCAAACCCCGGAGGGAGAGGAAGATCACGCAGCAGGGATATGTGTGGACCCCCCTGTTTACGAGAGGGGTTCCTGGGCACATCAGGAGAGGGCTCGCCAAAGAGGCGCGCCAAGTCACACTCCACATTTCGAACATCCCTCCCCTCAGACGCACCCCTGCCAGACTTCTTAGCAAGCCGGGAAGGGGGACTCGTCTCGCCAGGAGGCGCACTAACAAAGGCTGGGGAAGATGGCGTCGGCGGGAGTGAGATGAGACACATCAGATGACAAGTGTGTGGCGTCAGCAGTTAAAATCTCGGAAGCGGTCCGCGGCCGAGGAGAGCCAGAAGGCTCCGTCGACGGGACCGAAGTCAAAGGGGGTGGAGGGGAAGAGGCAGGAAGGGAAGACTCCTCCATCCTCCTGCATCCACCAGCAGCCAACCCACCCTCAACACACATCGAAGCGGGGCCACGTCTACCCGAAGGAAGACTGCGAGCGGGCGAGGTGTCAATCGATACCTCCTCGGACCTCCCCTCCGGTGGGACAGTGTCAGCACGGGACACCCCCACGGAAGAAGAGTAGTCCGAAGAGTCCATCGTGGCATCCGAAAAAGTTTCAGAATCGCTTGAATAGTGCTGAAGCGAAGCGGGCTTAGGCGGAGTAAGTAGTAAATTATCAGAACGGGCAGAGTGCGGACCACTGGTCCGAGATCGGCCACGCGGGTTGTCAGCGCGGCGAGCCCGTTTAGGCAGGACAGAGACAGGTCCCCCAGTACAAACGGGATCCTTCTGCTTCAAGAAGTCCGCGGCCCGATAAGCAAGCGAGTACGGATGTCTGTCCCGGGAAGATCCACCCTTGGACGGACTCTCGCAACCGTTAAGAGGGACTCGGTGTTTCCCCGGCGAAACAGAAGCAGGGCGTTTCCGGGAGACGGTACAGGTAGGCCCCGACGAGGCACATGGACGATTGCCATCGACCTCAGAAGCGGAACTTATCGCAAAATCAGACATCCCCTTGGGAGCTGCATGGACCTCCACAAGGAGAGGAGCGTGAGAGAGGGTCGTGTGTGTCGGCGAAGAACGACGAGCGGGCCGGCGGACCATTTCGGGAGAGTTGGGAGGACAATTGTCCAGAGCCACAGAAACCACCGAAACAGGTGAACCGGGACCCGGCACGGAAGGCCGAACGGTCGAACGTAAAAGCGGAACAAGCCCCGGAGACAACGCACGGGGGCGATGAGCAACGGAAGAGGCAACCGCAGATGGAGTGGACGCTGCCGCAGCATAGGAAAGAGGAAGATGAGCCAGCTTCTCCCTCGCCCGGCGGGTAGCCTCACGACGGTCATATTTATGAATGGCGCACTGCTCCAGGATTTCCTTCTCCAAGGCGAAAAAGGGGCAGTGGACAGAGGAGGCCGGGTGTGGCCCCTTGCAGTTAGGACAACATGGAGGATCTCTGTCACAGTTCGGGTGGAGAGAACTGCCACATGTCGGACAGATGGTCTGGGGAGACCGACAATATTTCTGGGGGTGACCAAATTTATGGCACTTGAAACATCTTCTCGGGAAGGGCACATAAGTCCGAACCGTGTGCATGGTAAAACCAAGTTTTACCTTGGATGGAGGGAAAGGCACAGAGAAGGTAAGTAACAGACGAGGGTTCGTCTTTGAGGGGTCATCCTTACGTGGAGGGAACCGATAAACGTCGGAGACAGCAACGCAAAGGTTCCAAAACGAGCCAGACGCCCACCTGCTTAACGTTCAAAACCCCGCCAAATACAAACCCCACGTCACGAACAATCGCGCCTGTTCATCTTAAACCCGCATTTTATTGCAGCCGCGAACGCCGCCCGGAATTGGAACGAGCTTTATAGGCCAGGTTTAGTTTAGAGAAGTCAGTGCATTAATGGCGGATGAAAGGTTTACAGAAGTTGGGGTGGAGGAGGAGGATGGAATGTGGGGGTGTGGGCCAGTGGTAGGGAATTGCGACCTTTGGGACTCCTTGAGGGGGGGTCGGCGAACGCCTGTCGGCGTTGGTTTATACTGGCGTTTAGGAATGGAACCCCGCTGACGCAGGGGCTCCTGGAATGGCAAACGTAAAGACGGAGAGACAAGGGTATTCTGAGAGGCCACAACAGCCTCACCTGGTCTAGACGGGGCAGACCCTGAAACGGGACCGGAATCGAGGGCGATAGGGTGGGTGGTGGAGGCTCAACCATTTCACTCATCAACAAGGGCGTCAAAGCCCCTGCTGGTCGCAGGCCTGGGAACGGCCAGGGAGGGGACGGGTTGGGGACCCGCCAGATGGTGATTGCCGCCTTTCTGGAAAACGGTAAACTTTTTAGATTTTCTTCCCATGAAAAATACTCCTGCAAAACATCAGCACCGCAATAAATAAACACAAATTCAATAACACAAATGATGAATAGAAACATAAATCCTGGCAGCGTAACCGCAGCAACCGCGCCCACCACAGGCCCAGAGCTACATACCTCCCCCCTAGAAACCCCACCGTGCACCACACGGATAAGACGCGAAGCCCAAGATTATGCGCCCAAGTGCAGGACAGCCTCCTCACAGGTTAGGGCAAGGTTCGGGACCCCTACAATAGGCGGCCCGGAGAAAGGCAACAAAAACCGGTTTTTAACCTGTACCCTCACCCACGTAGGAAGGAGGGCAAGATGGGCCCATGACACACACAGAGACAACAGCCCGGTAGCCACCAGGAAGCAGGGGAATGGGGAGACTCTCAGAAGAGAGAGATCAGGGATACGTAGGGTAGTACGTACAGAAAACGGAGGAGAAGGGACATAAACTGAGGGAGGGAAGGGTAAGGGGAACGAACGAGAGATAATAAAAATAACAGAAATAATAATAATAATAATAATAATAATAATAATAATAATAATTATAATAATAATAATAATAATAATAATAATAAAATACAATAATAATAATATTAGAATTTAAAACAAAACATAAATGGAAAGGAGGGGAACCACAAAAAGGGGGAAAAATCAACGAAAAACAAAAACGTACAACCACTTCGCAGATACCATTCGGAAAAATTTGAGCCCCCCAATGGACAAGGTGGACAAGAATGGGGGGGCAATACACACACATGGCCATACATACATAATAATAAGATAATAATAAATATATATATATATATATACATATGTAGGTATATACCATACATACATACATATACATATACATATATATATACATACATATTGAAGTGACATATGGTGTTAGTGGCAGGCTTGAATGGAATAAAAATATGGCACGACGAAAGAAGGCCTGCAAAACCAAGACGAAAAGTGAATGGTTTAATACACAGTGGGAGTGAGGCAGGACATGTGTCTCATGGGTATTTAATTGTATATGGATGGGGTACGAAAGAAATTGGAGGTAGGGTGGTAGGAGAAGCAAGACTGGATGAGAAATGGAAGAGAATGAGGCAAGCATGACGGTTTGTGTGGCGAATCCGGAAGAAAGTTTGAGAAGATTGGTAGACGGGTTTGGTAGGGTGTGTAAAGGAGGGGTTTGAAAGAGTGAGGAGAGTCAGCGGTGTGAAATCATGTTGGATAATGTGAGCAATTGGATCAAGTATCTGAGCTTTCTAAATATTTAGGCTATATAAGTCATGAAAGGAATGGATGATGGCGACTGTGCAGGAAAGCAGCAGAATGAACCTTTGGATGAATGGAAAGGGACTAAGTCTCGAATGTGCTAGAGTTCTGTATGAGATTATGTTGCACCGGTTTTAATATACAGTAGTGAAACTATGGTCTGGAATAAGAGGTATAGATCTAAGGTACAATCTGTTCAGATGGAAAATCTTAGGGGCGTGTTAGGTGTGAGAATTGATAAAATTAGAATGATCGTTAGAGAGTTATGGTGTGAAGAAAGGCGTAAATGAGAGTATATTAAGATGGGTTTCATCATATGGAAAGGGATTGATGATAATCTGGAATCGACCGACTGGGAGACCGAAGAAAAAGTGAATTGGGTTAGTCAAGGTGTGTCTGAATGAAAGGAATGAGATTGGCAGAGGCAGAAGGAAATAGTGAATTGCGGGTTTCTGTGAGGAGGTATGGGTCTGGGCCAGGGGATGAACCCTACATTGACGAGATACCACAGTAGGAGTCCGTCGCGGTGTTGTGAAGAAGCCTCTAGGGATGGATTTCATTGTGACGGCCTGCACCCTAAGAGTAAGGAGGTGAAGGTTTCCATTTCGAATTACGTCATATTCTTCTCCTTAACTATTATATTTCCGCGAATGTTACGCACCCTACTCTTATCTGTGGAAGTAATGAGAGGATATATATATATATATATATATATATATATATATACGGTCATCGTCATCAATATCACCGTCACCGTCACGTCATCGTCGTCAACTTTAATGATATATATATATATATCATATAATATATATATATATATTAGCTGACGTTCACATTCTGGCATTCAGATTTCAAAATTTTCGCATCCTCTACGTCAGCGGTTCGTACCCTAACCTATGGTCATGTAATGTCATGGCATGATCTTTTTGTTAAATTAGAAAAAAGAATAAATGAAAGGAAAGAAAACGATAAACTAATTCCTTTAAACCCTCGTCTAAAACTTCGGTTTTCAAGGAAGGTTTAGAGGGTTTTAGTATTAAATAAAATAATTTTTTTCGATAAAATTCAATTTTTTTTTTTTTTAATTATATGAAAATATATATTTCATTTCCCCAAATATTTGATGACCATTTATAAGAAACTTTAAATAAATATTTAATGCCCTTTAGTTTTAAATCATGAATCAAGTCTTGAGGTCGGCAGATAAATATTTAAAGGGTTCCAATGAGGAAAAAATATTTAAAGGTGGGTCCGTGGTACAAAGCAAACGTTGAGAACCCCTGGCTTTATATATATATATTATATATATATATAAATACATATATATATATATATATATATATGGTTATTAGTATATATATATATATATATATATATATATATATATATATATATATATATATATATATATATAATGGATGTATATATAAACCATAAAAAAATATTTCCTTTGTCTAAAACACTTCATAAATTATTATTATTATTATTATTATTATTATTATTATTATTATTATTATTATTATTATTATTATTTAAATAATAATAATAATAATAATAATAATAATAATATAATAATAATATTATTAACATTAACATTAACAATAATAATAATAATAATAATAATAATAATAATAATCATCATCAACGTCCAATCCGAAATACACTCTCAATTCCGTTGTTAATGAAAGGATTTTGTTAAAAAGTAAAAGTGAAAAAAATAAGTTACGATAAAAATTATCAATATTTCTTTATATTTTTTTTTTTTAAATGGATTTACATTACTTATATATTTCAAATATAGATTCAGAATACAATTACGACGAGTTAGTGAGATTGATTTTCATATAAAGTTGATTTTGTAACCCTGCGATGTTTCACTGGTCCCGTTATTATACTCTCAACCCGATTGAAATTAAATTTAAATCTTATATAAGGAATGAAATAGCAATCTATTTCAAGTATAGCATCATGTTATATCAA
>JABUQX010053277.1:15000-22500 GCA_015478945.1 Trachelipus rathkii
ATATATATATATAATATATTAAAAATATAATAGTATTTATATATATATATATATAATAATTCAGAGTGTTTAAAGCTGACATCACGTAACTCGAGAACGGCAGAACCTACAGTAAAACAAATTATATATTTGGAATCAGCGGAAAATTCTAAGGAAGGGTTTTTAATTTTTTTTTTTTTTTTGGCATTTTTCTGAAATATTAAAAAAAAAAAAATTTTCCCCATTTAGGAGGCTCCAGCCGACGGGGGACAGAGGCCGTCGTACACCGGGAGGCTGAGAGGCCCTGACTCCTGCCATCTTTGCGGTTTACCCTATGGTATTCCTTTAGTTAAAATAATACAAAGTGTAAAGGGAAGAAAAATTATTTTTTTTAACTTAAAGGAATACCATAAGGTACACGCCAAAGATGGCAAGGAGTTCGGGGTCTCTCGGCCTCCCGGTGGACGACAGGGGGGACTTCGTCCCCCCTCTGTCCCCCGTCGGCTCGAGCCCCCTAAATGGGGAAATTTTTTTTTTTAATATTTTCGACGAATAAATGCAAAAAAAAAAAAAAAAAAAAAAAAAAAAAAAATCCCTCCTTAGAATTTTCCGCTGATTCTAAATATATAATTTGTTTTACTGTATGTGCTGCCGTTCTCGAGTTACGTGATGTCAGCTAGACTCTGAACAATATATATAAATACATATAATATATATATATATATTATATATATATATATATATATATATATATATATATATATATATATATATATATATATATATATATATATATATATATATATATAATATATACACTCTATATATATATACTTTGACTATATATATATATATATATATATATATATCACATCTGTTTCCGCATTAAATTTAACATCCCCATTCACGTCTGAATATACGATTTTTCCACATCCGCACTTATAAAATGCAGATATTACAGATCGAGCATACAAATATAATTTGTAAAGTATGCGTTAATTTGTCTTCTATAGTTTGATTAATTTTTGGAATATTTTGGATATGAAAGTTGCTAGTTCCTTATATAAGCAATATGGTGGAGATATGGAAAAGGCATCAAATTATTGGCTTTGATTAATTATTGGTTAATTTGGGCAAATTTAAATGAGAAATGAAATCTTGGATATTTAAAATTAGATAAATTTGAGTTGGAAATCAATTGACTTAATTAATAAACTACCATATAATATATATATTATATATATATATATATATATAAAAAAATATATAATATATATATATATATATATATATATATATATATATATATATATATATATATATATATATATGCCAGAGTTTACTTTAGGACAGGCGTGTAATTAGAGAACTACAAATCCTACACTAAAACAAATGACATTTTTGTAATCAGTGGACAATTTTGGACAAGAATTTTTTTTAGGGGGCTCGAGCTGACGGGGCAACAGAGGGGGATGAAGTCCCCGCCCCCCGTCGTTCACCGGTATGGCCGAGAGACCCCGACTCCTTCCATCTTTGCGGTTTACCCTGAGGTTTTCCTTTAGTTAAAAAAAAAAAATTAACATATTTTCAACCTTATTTCTATGCGCAAACGAGAGCATGATTAAAAGCAATTTCTGGCAATTGTAGCGCTCGTTGTGTTGCTTTCTTTCTACTACATTGAAACGGAAATAATACTGTTGGAGCAGTTATCGTGCATTGTATTTACATTATTATAAGTTTGAAAATCTTATTTTAAGACTTTTTTTTTTTTTATTACATTTTCTGAACTAAAATTCTTCACTGATTACAAAAATGTCATTTGTTTTAGCGTAGCATTTGTAGTTCTCTAGTTACACGCCTGTCCTAAAGTAAACTCTCACCATATATATATATATATATATATATATATATATATATATATATATATATATATATATATATATATATATATATATATATATATATATATATATAATATATATAATATATATATATATATGTATATATATATATATATATATATATTTAAAAGAAGAGAGGAGAGAGAGGAGAGAGAGAGAGACGAGAGAGAGAGAGGGAGAGAGAGAGAGAGAGAGAAGAGAAGAAGAGAGAGAGAGAGAGACGAAGAGAGAGAGATATGATGTTAGCTTGCCAACCAATCAGATCGCAGAAAATTTTAGGCTTACTATTTGCGTAACGTAACAAGACTAACAAGTATTTGTATTTCTTCGAGAGAAAAATCAAAATAATATAAAAAAATGTCATCTCTAAACTTAAAAAGTTTTAAAACAATGTTGGGATAATAATAAATATAATAATAATAATAATAAATAATAATAATAATAATAATAAATACCCAGTAGTTTTAAGCATAAGAGCAAATTCATATTATCCAATAATAAATTAGTAAACCATCTGGACTTATACATGCACGTAACTTAAAAAACTATAACAACTACACGAAAATAAATATCATTTTATTATCAGGAGAACATTTTACCCATGAAAATAATAAATCAAAATAACAAAATAACGCAATTTAAAAATTAAAAAATTGTTAAAAAATATTGGAAAACTTGTATAATAATTACCTTTTTTGACAATACAAGGAGCCGGATACTCCGAGGGAGCGCCCAAAGGTGCCAAATGTTGATTTTTCTTTTTAACTAAAGGATAACCCACGGGTAAACAACCAGATGGACAGAGTCGGGGTTTCTCGGTATTATTATTATAATTATCACTTAACGAAGTGAGTATGATACAGACTGAGAAAATAGGGATATGGAGACTTTCGTAATTCATACTATAAGACCAACTTACTGTACTACCTTATATCCGGTATACGTGACTTTCATATATACCCCTTAATAAATAATAATAAAAGAGGAGAGAAGAGAGAGAGGAGAGAGAGATAGAAGAGAGAGAGATTCAAAATACAATTATTCCCATAAACCCCACATTGATAAATAGATGAACAATAATATTATTTGATATTGCATTTAATCAAAATTAGGAAAAAGAATCCTTCACATCCTCATTTTCAAAAAGAGAGGATTGCGGGATACGGGATGTAACCCGGTTTTAAAAAGTGAGGATATGCAAGATGCGGATGTATCTTCGAGTTACAGATGTTTAACGAGTTTAACTGGATGAAACCGCAAAATTCGGAAGAATGCCCGGATACCCCAGATTATAATGTCTACCTCACACTTTTAAGTATAGCACCCTAAAACCTTCTATTAGCTCATATAATACGTTAATATTAATATACTTAGCAGGAATATTATTAGGTATAAATATAAAGGAGTATGTAATTATATATATTATGTAATAAGAATCAGTTAACGTCATTAGTCCAATAGTAATATATTATATACCTTTACCTTATACGTATAAATATTATATAATTATTTAATTTAATACTTATAATAAAGAATAAGAGTGAAGTTAGTAAAAGGTGGTTATGTAGAAGAGTAGAGAGAATAGAAGTATGAGGGAGGAGATGAAGAATAAATTTTTTTTGTAAATGTTTTCGCAGATCGATGGAGATTGACGTATGCACTTGATAGAGAGAAGAAGTAGAGAAAATGTGATGATGAGTTGATATTTCCTGCACCTGATTTGAGGAGGAGAGTGAGTTTAGAGAGATCCATTTGAATCAAAAGAGCATACTAACTACCATGGGCAGTTGGGGTGGCTATGTTTGTCGTCCCATGACTTCGCCAAGTAACCTCTTCCAGTGGATTTCTTCCAACTACATGGGGCTTATTTATAATCAACATTTTTATATTACATAGGAGTAGACTACACCTGTATCACATACCAGGACCAATTATAAGCTCAACTATCACATTAATAAACACACTAAATTTATTATCTAATGATTTAATCCCTATATTAGGTGAATATAATTAGAGTAATAGTGAATAGAATAATGAAATGATTACTCCAAAGTTAGATCAGTATGTTTCTAGCGATTAGTACTGTACATTATGAGATAATTATATAAATAAATAATAATAGTTGAAGATTCACACTAAAGTTGTAGTGTATAGATTGGGTTGTAGGGACTTCAGCTATTCACTTATTATCGTAATTGACTTATGCATGCCCTCGCCTACCTGGTTTCGATGATCAGCCATTAAAGCGACCTTGTATCTTCCAGTACGGAATTGTGTGAGTGTAATTTCAGTTACTGGATACTAATTAATGTCAAGATTTCACACTCGTGGCACATTTTTCCTGGGATTCAATTTAATGCACATATGTATTTTATGAAATAAATGTAATATATTATGATTTTTGATCACAGTACTGTAACTTGAATATACATATTATAGATAGAATAAATATAAGTTGGTGAAATACGATGTAGTTGTATATTGGATATAATAATATTGATGTTGATGTGTTGTATTTAGATGGGATAAGGATTAGATATGAGGTATAGAAGAATAAGGGTATTACATATTTCTAGAATGAGTTGAAATGTGAGCAAGAGCTTGGTATATATTTTGAGGAAGTTACTAGAATTCTAGTAGTTAAATTTTAAGTTTTAAGTATATGCTGATTGGTAAAATTATGGTCCATCTTAATTATGATGTTTAGAGGAGATTTTGCGACTATTCTGAGATTTAAGCTGAAGTTGATGTTTTGCATGGAGTGTGAGTAGGGATTGTGCTGGGCGACTTAAAATTGAGTTGGATAGGTTGAATCCAAAAAAAGGGATGCTATTAAACTGGGGCCAATTAGGTTGCGAGAGAAAATTGATAAAATGGTAGGAAGGGATTGATTTCTGCAGGAAGGAGTAGGGGAATAGTTAGTTAGTAAATATAATTAACATAATCTTCGTAAGTATTAATAAATAAAGTATTCATATGAGTACAAGATGTTAGGGTAGGGAGATATAGGTAGTCGTAAGTGAATAACCACGTATATATTTTTTTGATGTTGATGTAAAGGGAATGGAGAGATTTTTTAGTATATATATGTAGGTGGAAGTTAGGTGGGAGGAACCCATGAGGTTATTTTAATCACTTACTGTGTCAATATAGTTTGTTGGATCATTGGAATGTTTCGATTATCAGATATCCACTTAAGATTAGTTATGACTTAATTAAAATAAGTTAGAGAGAAAAGAGATAACGGTAGGAGAGGAGAATTAAATAGTAGAGAGTAAATACGTTGAGATTAGGCATAGGTTATATAAGGAAAGTGTATGTGATTACGCATCTTGTAAATTAAAATATCAGTTGAAATTGATGGAACAGATGGAATACACTGAAAAATAATCTTGAATCTTATTTTAAATTGGAGAAAGGAATTTTGTTAGAGAGTGTAAGATAAAAGTTAATTGGTTGTGCTAAATAGATAGGAAGTAAGAATTGTACAATTATGAGAGTGGTTAAGATTTGTAAATAACTTGAATGCAATGAATGTTTTAAAAAGAGTGAGGGGGAGGGGTGAGTTGATAAATGATGCTAAAAAGCCAATTGAATGAGGTCAGAATACTGTAAGAAGGAAAAAATAAAGGAAAATATAAAAGTAATGGAAAAAAAGATAGGTAAATGAGCAGTTGTAAGGAGGTATAGATTGATGTAGAAGGTGTGGACAGGTGACTTCACACCAAGATGAATCCGGGAGCTCCTCCTAAGTGATTGCAAAGACGCAAAAGGTATTTCTGAAAGAGAGTCAAGGGAGAAGTCTTCATAAGAATAATATGTAAATAGTTGATCTGACTATCTTTCTTATGACTTATTCCTAAGATGAGCATAGGAGATGATTAAGAGAATCCACTCTCAAAATCTTAGCATAACAATTAGCGTTAGTGAATGAAAACAGTGATGGTGAGAATGTGGCGTGTGGGTTGCATTTGAAGAAGACCTTAGGTGAGTGTTGGAGATGAGTAGGATAATTAGATTAGGGAGAGGTAAAATATAGTAGAGGTTGAAAGTTGAATATGTAATTTGGTAGAAATGCCTAATTAACATTGTTTGTATTTTATGATGCGATTCAAGGTCGTAGTGATTGATATTGAATCAAGTATTATTCATGAAAGGAGATAGATATAATTGTGAATTGTAAATCATTGAGAAATATAGAAGTTGTATGTTAACTAAAAAGTTTATAGAGGGTTATTAATCGAATTGATTGGAGGAGGAGCTAATATTATAACTTAAGTTATACCCATTATTAATGTAAGAAGTAAGGAAGATAGTGAAATAACTGTTAAGGAATAACTATAGGAGGGATTAGTTATTAGATGTTATAGGAATAGTCTTGAAAGAGTTAGCTTCTAGTGACTGAGCGACCTTAGAATTGTGCAGGAGATACAATAAGGTGCTTTAGATTACCATAAGTTTTCAACATTTTAAAATAACAAAATAGATAGATATAATGAGTGGAGGAAGAATATGTTTAAGTACTTAGTTTTTATGAATCTATCAATAATATCAGTCCATAAGTAATTAGTATATACAAGTATAATAGGGAAAAATCATCTGTGGCAGTGTTTAAGTAATTATAATGGTGTTGATTGGTAAAACTACAAATTAGAAATCAAAGTTTAATGTATGTTCGAATAAGTATGAATAATAAGTGTGTAAAGAATATAAATAGGAGTTGAAAGTGTTATAGTTTTTAAATATAATATGGAGGAGAAGAAGATGCCCTGTTTAACGTTATCCATTGTTATTTTTAAAATTTCTTTTGCAGTTTCTTCTTCTGAAAGATAATTATAATGGAAATGGGTGGTAAAAAGTGAAAAGGTTTTAGACCTGATGGATAAATGAATAAGATGAAAGTCCGCTTATTGTTTAATACCACCAGATTATCACCTTAGTTATTATGTTAAGATTGCGGATGCCGTACAAGTTTGAAACGAGCATGGTCCAACTCCTATATATAATATATAATATATAATATAAATATATATATATATATTATATAATATATATATATATATATATATAATTATATTATATATATATATATATTATATAAAAAATAATAAAAATAGTTTAAATAATATAAAAAAATCAAAAAACAAACATTGATCGCTAAAATAACAGGGCACTCTCCACTCTTTCATTTTCCATCATTCTAAAACCTTCTTACCACCCATTCTTATAATTCTTTTCATCACAACATCCACACATAAATTAAATAACAAGGAGACATAACACATCTCTATCTCACTCCACTATTAATATTAAACCATACACTTTCAACTCCATTTATTCTTACACACGTTTCACTATCGACATACATACTTTTGATTTCATTTGTAAGTTTACCACCAACACCATATATTACTAAAACCTGCCACAGAGATTTTCTATTAATACTGTCATGCTTGACTGTTTGAAGTTCATAAAACCTAAGCATTAACATATTCTTCCTCCCACCATATTCTCATCTATTGTTTTAATGTGAAACTTGATCTAAAGCACCTTGTTCTCCGCCATCAAGGTCGCTCAGTCACTAGAACGCACTCTTTCAAGCAAATATCTTTCCTAATAA